>BQNB010107120.1:4727-20358 GCA_026074375.1 Tanacetum coccineum | reverse complement strand
CAACTAACTGTGCTTCAACCTTCTTAAGAGCTTGGGTATAAGCCTTTATTTCTATGCTAGCATCACTAAGTTCCTCTCTCTGAACATCATATAGTCTTTTAATGTTAGCATAAGACTCTTTACACTCATTTGAACAAGAAGGTACCTGAGTGTCTGATCCTGAGCTGTTGTTAGCCATGAAAGCATAGTTATCATCATCTTCTGAATGAGTTGTCCAGTCAACACTTTCTCCATCAACTGTCACTAATGCTTTAGACTCTTCTTTCTTTCCAGTTATGCTTTCATCTCTATTTCCAGTTCTTCTCCCTTCTCTATTTCCAGTATTCCATCCATCTCTCCTCCTATTCTCTTCCTTTGTTCTACACTCTCTTGCAAAATGCCCTGTTTTGTGGCAGTTGTAGCATTCCACTTTGGTTTTATCAAAACCAACAGGTTCTTTTGCATCAAACTGTAGCTTTCTACCAGTCTTCTTTTGGAACTTCTTTATTCTCATGGAGATCATTGCCACTTGCCATTTCAAGTCCATTTCTTCAAGGTCATATTCATCAACTTGGTCCAAGTCCTCATGATCCAGTTGAGGACAACTAGATTGACTTGCAAGCAAGGAATATGATGATGTTGATGTTTGTTCATGCTTTGAACAATGACCAGAAGTGTTGGAAACACCATAAGCAGTACTAACTTCATTAGTACTGTTGGTGTTTTCAGAAACAAATGCTATATTTTGCAAGTTGGAAGATGATGCAGTAGAGCCTTTTACATCATTTTCAAAGACTCTCAGATTGTTGTACAAGTCATCAAAACTGAGACTGTCCATTCCTGGTTTGTTCCTCATAATTAAGGAAACTTGTAACCAAGCAGAAGGTAGAGATCTTAGAAATTTTTGATTTGCATCTTCAGTAGATACACCTGCTCCATGAATCTCTAGCTGACTGAGAAGACTTTGGAACCTCTCATAGCCTTTGTGAATCCCATCTGAGTTGGATACACTGAATCCTTCAAACTGTTGCTTCAAGATGTACTTCTGCATTTTTTTGGATTCATCATTTCCACCAAATCTGGATTTTATGGCATTCCACATATCTTTTGCATCAGTCATTTTGTGGAATTTAGCTAGATGATCTTCTGGTATGGCCATTAGCAAGGTGGTCCTAGCTTTTCTTTCTCTTTCTCTCAGCACCATTTCTTCTGCAGTTTTAGGAGGCAAAATTTTAATCTGTCCTGTGGTATCCAATGTGACTGACACAGGACCATTCCCATTTTGGATAACCTCCCAAATTGGATAGTCTGTATGGGCCAGATAGTGTTCTATCTTCATAGCCCATATGTCATATTCTCCTTTTTTGAGAATAGGCAGCTTTATGGTTGATACTGTTTGAGGAGTTTGTTGTGTTGGTGTTTGTTGTTTCTCTTGTGGAGGTGGTGGTGGTGGATTTTCATCATTTGTTCCAGACATGTTTAGCTTTGTTTATTGGAGATGAATAACTGGTTTTATCTGTTCTTCTTATTCAAAGTTTCTCAATGGCTCTGATACCAATTGTGGTTCCTTGTTTTACTGAATGGATCTTTGCAACCAATAAAGGATGATAGTCAAGATGTATAAATACAACTGACTATGTAGAAACAATGATTATGAATACTATATGTTAATGCGGAATCTTAACACAAGTACTAAGAAGAACAATGAATCAATCTATATAACAACTTTATTAAAGTGTTATTGAGGATCACAGATTGCTAACTATGATATTGTATGTTCTGTATAATCTTGTGTTGAACTCTTTTTTCTAACTATGCCTAGGGTTCCTTTTATATCATAAGGATAACCCTAAAAGGCTTACATATCTTTCTGACAAATATCTCAAAAATATCTTTTAAATATCTTTTAAATATCTTGTCATCAGTACTAACTAATTTACTACTAACGGTACTAACTAACAAACAGTACTAACTACTTTGTACTGTCGGTACTAAGTATAACTGTCGGTACTAACTATTTGTACTGTCGGTACTAAGTTAAGAAAACATTAATCCTAACAATCCTCCCTTAAACATGAATGTTAAACTATTTTAACTTCATGTTTCTTCATTCCTTTAAGAACTTGATTGTTCTTTAAGCTTCTTTTAATGCACAGGGGATGTATCCAAACATTCTTCATGATTTCTTAATCTTGTACTCTCTATCCTTCTATAGCAGCATCCTTGTCTTTTCAGCAATTCAGCAACATCTTTTTAGCTACACAGCAACACCTTGATACCTACAATCCAACTAAGTTGGCTTTGTAGTTTTTGGTAAACTACCAGCCATTAACGGATTTGATGTTCCTTTACCAGTAGCCGTTTGCTCTGGGATAGATAACTCTTCATCTAAGAATATGGTGAGTTAAATACCATACAGTTTTTGGTAAACTGTCAACCATCAACGGATTTGATTAGTCTTTACCAAATACCGTTTGAGTTTGGACTAGCCAATGCTTCATTGTAATAACATGGTGCATTGATAAACCATATAGTTTTTAGCAAACTATCAGCTATCAACAGATTTGATTAGTCTTTACCAAGAACTGTTTGATCTCGGACTAGCCAACTCTTCACCAAGAAGCAAGGTGAGTTGATTACCCTACAATTTTTGGTAAATTGTAAACCATCAACGGATTTGAGAAGTCTTTACCCCAAGCCGTTTGCTTGTGGACTAGCCAATTCTTCAAGAATAAGAAGCATGTTGGGGATTGTTGGAAATGTGGTAAGTGTGGTAAGTTGGGGCACAAGACTGCTGCTTGTTGGAGCCTCGACAGGAAGGATGTGACTTGTTTTAATTGCAATGAAAAGGGTCACCGAAAGAGAGATTGCCCTAAGCTGAAAAAGAATGGACAAGGTGGAAATAACCGTGGAGCTGTTTACAAGTTGGGAGCTGTGGATGCTCAGCAAGATCCGAAAGTCGTTACTGGTACATTCTTACTCAATAATCGATATGCTACTGCTTTATTTGATTCGGGTGCCGATAAAAGTTTTGTGTCTACAAATTTTAGTACCCTTATTGATATTGAACCGGTTGAGTTAGATACTAGCTATGAAGTCGAATTGGCCGATGGAAAAGTAGTAAGTACCAATAATGTGTTAATAGGGTGTACACTTAACCTTTTAAACCATTCTTTTCCAATCGATTTAATGGTAATAGAACTAGGAAGTTTTGATATCATTATTGGGATGGATTGGTTATCACGATATGATGCTGCTATTTTGTGTGGAGAGAAAAAGGTTAGGATTCCCCTGGAAGGTAAGACGTTGGTTATCGAAGGCGATAGAAATAATTCTCGATTGAAGATCGTTTCTTGCATTAAGGCTCAAAAGTATATCGAGAAGGGTTGTGAGCTATTCTTAGCTCAAGTAACTGAACAAGAATCAAAGGAGAAGCGATTAGAAGATGTTCCTGTTATCCGAGATTTTCCCGAGGTATTTCCCGATGAATTACCTGGACTTCCGCCACCCAGGCAAGTTGAATTCCGTATTGATCTTATTCCCGGTGCTGCACCTGTGGCGCGTGCGCCATATCATTTAGCACCATCTGAAATGAAGGAGTTGTCCAAGCAACTGCAAGAGTTGTTGGAGAAAGGTTTTATTCGACCGAGCTCGTCACCGTGGGGAGCTCCGGTATTGTTCGTGAAGAAGAAGGATGGATCGTTCCGAATGTGCATAGATTACCGAGAACTGAACAAGTTGACAATCAAGAATCGATATCCATTACCAGGTTTTTCGATGATTTTATTCGATCAGCTGCAAGGTTCTAGTGTTTATTCGAAGATTGATTTACGGTCTGGTTATCATCAACTTCGTATCCGCGAGGAAGACATTCCAATTACAGCATTTAGAACTCGTTATGGACATTATGAGTTTCAAGTAATGCCTTTTGGACTGACTAATGCACCTGCAGTATTCATGGATTTGATGAATCGCGTGTGCAAGCCGTATCTTGATAAGTTCGTGATTGTATTCATTGATGACATTCTGATTTATTCCAAAAATAAAGAAGAACATGGTGAACATTTAAAGACTATCTTGAATTTGCTAAGGAGCTACAAAGTTGTTACACTTAAGTTTTCCGAATCATCCTGTTGTCTTATAGTGTGATTTTTTGCTTTGATCCGTGCAATTCCTTGGCCATGTGATTGATAGTAATGGAGTTCATGTTGATCCTGCGAAGATAAGATCGAAGCCATTAAAAATTGGGCTGCACCAACTACACCAACGGAAGTGCGACAATTTTTGGGTTTGGCAGGCTATTATCGAAGGTTTATTAAGGAGTTTTCTCTAATATCCAAACCATTAACTAAACTCACTCAGAAAAATAAGCCGTATGTGTGGGGCGACGACGAAGAGGAGGCATTTCTATATTGAAGCTTGAAATTGCTGTGTAGTGCTGCCAATTTTACACTACCCGAAGAAGCAGAAGACTTTGTTGTGTATTGTGATGCATCCCTTAAAGGATTTGGAGCTGTTTTGATGCAACGAGAAAAGGTGATTGCGTACGCCTCTAGGCAACTTAGAAAGAATGAAGAAAACTATATGACCCATGACTTAGATGGGAGGTAGGGTGGTAGTTTTTTGCTCGTCGAATATGGAGACATTATTTGTACGGACTAATATACGGTGTACACCGATCACAAATGCCTACAATATATTAGGATAGAAAGAGCTAAAATAATAAGGCAGTGGTAGATGGACGAACTTCTGAGTGATTACGATTTTGTTATTCGTTATCACCCAGGAAAAGGCGAATCTGGCTCGGCTGGATGCGTTGTGCAGAAGGATAGGAACCGATTCGAGTGCGTGCTTTAGTTGGTGACGGGTTACATAACCAATTTCCTGAACAAATTCTGAAAAATGCAAAAGTTGATGCGTTGCAAAGAGTGTAAATATTGGTGCCGAAAGATTTGTGGCGAAAGGGGAGCCGTTTTTGAAGTTAATCTTATGGTCCGAAATGTCTTGCAAGGAAGAGTATGTACCGTTATTTGGAGGATTGAGAGGTTCTAACTATGTTGGAACTCATTAAATCAAAATATTCCATTATCCTGGATCTAGATAAATGTACCATGATTTGAGGAAGTTATACTGGTGGCCGAATATGAAAGTTAACATTGCGACATACGTCAGTAAGTGCTTGACATGTGCTAAAGTCAAGGCTGAACACCAAAAGCCGTCAAGATTACTTCAGCAGCCGAAAATTCCTGTTTAGAAATAGGAAAAGGAAGTACAATGGATTTCATTAACAAATGCTTCCAAGAACACCGATCGGATTGATTCAATTTGGGTCATTGTTGACCCGATTGATAATTCTTGCTCACTTTATTACGATGAATTGAGAAGTATAAAAGGAGAAGCTTATCGGATTTTATTTGAAGGAGATTGTTTGTAGGCACGGGGGGTTGTTGCTGTGTCGATTATTTCGGACCGAGACCCTCGTTTCGCATCAAGGTTTTGGAGATCTCTTCAAAAGTCATTAGGAACAAATTTAGATATGAGCACTGCTTACCATCCTGAAACTGATGGTCAGAGTGAAAGAACAATACAGACATTAGAAGACATGTTGCGTGCTTTACGTGGTTGACTTTTGGTGTGGCTTTTGGTGATAAGCACTTGCCTTTGGCTGAATTCTCATACAATAATAGTTATCACGCTAGTATTAAAGCGCTTGATGAAGGTCCTTATCAGTTCGAGATGTTCATTCCTAACAATTCCACAGTTCTGAAATAGCAAACAGTTAAGGATTTACAAGGAGATGCGTTATTGCATTATGATGCTCAGATGGAGCTCATGAATCTGATTCTTCTTTCTATTCCAAATGACATTTATAATTATGTGGATGCTTGCACCTCACCTAAGGACATGTGGAAAAGAGTTGAACGTCTTATGAGGGGTTACTATTACAAAACAACAGTTTATAGAGAAACTCCGTATTATTAAACGAAGTTTGATTAGTGTGTATTGCTGAACCAAGGAAGCACTTTTTCAGTTTATAATCATTTTGCTCAGTTAATGAATAATTTAGAAAGAAATGACATGCATTTTCCAATTGTTACAATTAACACAAAGTTTCTGAATAGCTTGCAACCGGAATGGTTGAAATATGTTACTCAAGTTCCTCTTGCTAAATGTTTGACAGTGGATACGTTTGATGATCTTTTTGATTATCTTCAGCAATTTGAGAAGCTAGTTAATGTCTCAAGAGCAAAGAAGTTAGAAAAATCTCATGATCCTTTGGCTCTCGTAGCACATACGGGTTCATCTCCCAGAAACACATTATCTTATTATGTGACACATCTTACGTCTGTGGTTGATTACGAAGATGAATACCAGCTGGATTGATGTTACCACACCAATCCTCTGAAGATCCTCTAAACATCTGCAATGTTGTTACTTGCTGAGCATTACTCTAATTTTTTTCTACTATCTACCTAAACCTATTACACAATAATATTTCATTATTTTATTACAAGGACATTTATCTCATAAGGTTCTGTCACTTTTATAATCCTAACAATTTCCGCAAGGGACGATCATTGAGATCTCTATTTGATTGCATAATGATCATCATTTCCTTATTCAATAATAATCTCCCCTAAAGGTGTGATCATCTCTCTTAGTGTCTTTGTTCTTTGAACTTTCATTGAGATCTCTCTTTGACCCTTTGATCTTTAACTTTAACGTTGTTTATCTTGAGTCTTATATGTGTATATAGTGGTCTGTTCCATTCATGCTCTTTTGATCTTGATCTTTTTCTTGTCATTTTCTTTTTCCTTTTGCCTTTAAGATCTTTTCAGGTCATCATTCTTTACCGCGATAAACAAATTCCCCCATTTTTTACCTTTTTTGGGAATCTGTTTTGTAGTTCGTCGTTTTTTTCTTGTTTTGGGGGGGTCAAGGTGCCTTTGTTTTTTTGTCAACATACTCATACTTTTCTTGATTAGCTTACATTTTTCCCGTATCCCCCTCATGGGTAGAACTTTTGTCTTGACCAACAATCTTGATGATTTGAGGAAGTTCTTTGATTTATCAGAGTTGCGGAAGTGTATCTTTAAACTTTGTGTATAAGATATGAAGGAATGAATATGACGGTGTTCTTGCTTCTGAAAGGTAGAGATGTGGTTTTTCTTGATGTCTTCCCCCCAATTGCTTCCACCCAAATAACAAACCTTCGTATGCACATACTTCACATTTCTTCCCCCTAATTGTTGCGCTCTATCAAAATATTCAGCTAGAACACTTCTCTTCCCCTGATTTCATTTGATGACCATCAAACATAATCATAACCTTGTTGCACCTGAATATTCGATAGTGTGTAGTATGTGTGAAGTGCGGTCGAGCCAATGGAGTCAACTACTTAACTTCAATTCAAACAACCTTCCCTATATCAATATTGTGACATCAAAGTAACTTGGTAATCCAACATCACTTGAATAAATCAAGGAAATGTTGTTTGTGTTGTTCGAAAAACAATTTTCGAAAGAAAAAAAAACACGATAACTACTAGATCACTTAGATTACTGTTAACACTAATTGAATCATTAAACAATCATTTTCAAATTAGTGACCTACGTTCAGCGTTGGCTTGATGTTAGCACTGGTAGGATTTCCATTCATCATTGTGAATACTTTACTTAAGTATCACTATTGAATGTTCCGCGCAATGTCACATAGACATATAAGCGACTCTTGTACCTTTTTGTATCTTTGATGTTTAATACAAATGTACTTTTGTGTCCTATGTGAGATTTATGATTTGATCTCTTTTGGCTCTAGACTCAATAAGTGCTTTTTGGTTTTAGTGATCGGAGGCTGGAGCAGACTGCCACCTTTTCAATATCAACAATCTCGGAGTGAGATGTCAATAGATTATGCATTTAATCTCCGTGACAATGAAACAAGAATTCTTTTGAGAGAATCTTGAGTGGCTGGGAAGGGTTGTGCATTGCATCACTGGGTCTATGATGTCTTTCTTCAATACCAAATATCATCTTTGTGATATTAGATAGATTATGTATTGACCCGGTTTCTGCCTAAAGTTTGTGGAGGGCTTCTTTCTTTTCACCCTTTATCCATATCATTTCTTTTTCATTCTTCAACCCCTTCAATGTTAAACCAACGCGTCCTCATTATCATCTTGTTGTGATTGTTCCGATGATAACTCATGCCTTAGTTAACATTATTCCCATTCACATTCTACTCCATCATACCTAAGGACTTCTATTCAATCTATGGAATGTCCCTGGGTAGATCCCTCCGGTTCTGGTTGGATCATGGGATATAAACTAATCCTTACCACTTATTTCTTCTTTGATCATTTGTGAGGGTAGTGGGTTATAAGATCGGAAACCCATAAAAAAACCATTGAAAATCAATCAAAGTGTTTGATATAAATCAAAACATTTAACACTTTGAAAGTTTCACTTTTTGAGAAATACTCCCCCTACACATGTGCATTGATATTCAAAATTATTTTGCACATGGAGGAAAGAGTTGATTGCACTTTGAGTCTTTTAGATCACTTTGATATTCCACACACTTAAGCATTTATCTTTCTTGATCACATTTTATCCAATTTTTCTCCCTCTCAAAAATAGCATACCAAATGATATTTTTGATATCATTGGGATTAAATTGCTATAGAGAATTTGAAAAACACATGGGAGAAACGGATTATCGCATGATTATGATTTGGAACCTTTTTTGATATGTTCTAAAAACAAATTTGTAAATAATTGCGTCAAAGTATATAAATATCTAAAACGTATGGTCAGTAGATTGCTCACTCCTCATCCTGTTAATTTCAGGAAACGGTTGTAACCGGACACAATCTTCACCATTTGCACGCTTATCGATATAAACATACTTGACCACAACTTCTTTTAAATCGATTATTATTCATTTGTTCAAAACATTTTCATTTGTATACCATTTTGCTTGAGCTCAAGATTTTGAATATCTTAAATGAAATAGCTCAAGTCCAAGAAGTTGTAAACTTCCCGTTGTGAGGATAAATGTACAAAAATGTACACTTTCCTTTATTTGAAGAATGAGTCCTAAGCTGACATTTACTTAGAAGTCGTATGTCCCGAGCACACTTTTTTGAAAAGATGTTGATAAAAAATTGCTCGGGACAAAGAAGATTTCTCTTCTTTTAAAGATAAAGCGCACTGAAACGTACACTTTTCTTTTATTTGAAAACCGGGTTGTTATCTGAAATTTAATAACAAACCATTTTGGTGAGCAAACTTTTGAAACATTTTTGAAAATCTTTTTTTTTTAAATGAATAAATTTTGCTCAAAACAAGAAGATTTCTCTTCTTTTTAAGGTAAAGCGCACTAAAGCGTACACTTCCTTTTATTGGAATATCGGGGGTTTGCAATCTGAATTTTGTTTACAAAACCATTGACTTGAATTTAGACAACAACTTTTAGAACCCATTTAAGCACGGTGCTAACGGGTTTACCAAATTTTGAAAACCAATTGAAAGTTGTGTCAAGTCGATGTAAAGATGTTGAGTTCCAACGAGGGCTTGAAACCGGTGTTTCATTTGAAAACAGCTCTCGTGGAATCAACGAAGATTTAAAATTCCTCTTGATATTCCATTGATTTTTGAAACTCGGTGTTTCAAATGGAGTTTTAAATCTTGTTGACGAAGAAGATTTCCATTTGTTAATGTCATTTGATGAAACATCCTGAAAATTTGTTTCGTTTGAAACTCTTCCTTTCTTGTTGATGGTTGAAGCAAAGTCATTCAGTGTTTTGCAGATCGAAAGCATTTTTCTGATTTGGAATATGTAAAAAGATTTCGAATGGACTTTGCTTTGGCTCACATTGTTTTTACCGGTGTAAAACGAGAGTGTGGAGTAACAAAAACGTGATTCTTTCTTTTGAAAGTACTTGTCTTAAAACTCTTTTGAGAATAAGATGCTTTAAAAGTTTGAGATTCCTTAATTGGGCTCCACACTTGTTTTACCGGTGTAAAACTCTACGAGTGTGATGTTTCAAAAATGATTGATTATTTTCATTGAATGTTTGTCTTTAAAACCCTCTATGATGAGAAATTGTTTCAAAAACTTTGAGATTTCTTAGAAAACTTCTTATCTTTTTTGTAAAAGAATAGGTTATAAACTGGGAGAAACCCTTGTTGAAAACGGTTTTGAAGATTCACCATTGTGAACCTTTTCCGAACACTTTCTTTTAGGTTGTTTGAGATTTTAAAAACATTGGATGTTCCATTTTTTACCGATTAAGAAGAATCAAAACTTCACTTTTAAACAATATATGAAGTCCTCAAAAACTCATGATATTCTTTTTGACAGAAACGTAATATCTTGAGATGCCAATTTTGATTCCAAATATGTAATTCGTTTTAAAAAGCTGATCTGTTTTCATTTTTAGGCATAGACTGTTAGTAGTGACTGGTTTTGGATCTCTTTTGCACATCAACTTTGGGGAGGAAAACCATGATTTTGAAATTTGGTATAGTTTATCAACAATTTATCAGCTGGTGGTTTTCCCAAAATTGAATGTTTATCAAACTTAGTTTGCACAGACTTTCCTTTCAGATTTTCCAATTAAGTTCTCAAATGATTAATTTCTTTCAAAAATTGATTCCTTTTTCTGCTTTCTTGAAACATCAACCTTACGGCCAATTGTCGTTCAAGAACAACTTTCGTTTTTTCAAGTTTTTTAAAATAGTCTCAAACTTTAGTGTTCCTGTTCGACAATTCAAGCTTTGACGTTCATTTAAAATCTTTTGTTTGTTGAGTTATAAACCTTTTTCAAGCTCGACAAAACTTTGTTAGAATAGAAACTCACATTTGGCATTATCACAAACATTATCCCGATTCCATGTTAAGTTCAGAAATATCCAACGATTCTTTTGATAAATTACAAATTTTTTCAAAAATGTTTTTGAACTTAGTTTCAGCAAATTCAAACAATTGATACTTCAGATTTTCTGCCTCGTCTTGTGTTACATTTAAGTTTTTTGTTGGGACCCGTGACTTTTTGATTGAATCAAACAAGTTTTTGTAAGTCAACTTCAAATGTTCATTCTCCTTAATTAATGACGCCACATGATATTCCAACTCAATGTTTCTCGTTTCAATCTCATCAAAATCGTCCTTAACTTTGGCTTCATCACATTGATGTGTCTTAACTTTTGGACCTTTGAACCCGGGACTTCAAACTTCTCTTTAATAAGTTGTTTTAAGATGGGGACATTTTCGAGTTGTAATGATGCCATAAAATTCTCATTTTCTTTTTGCACTGTTTTCAAAGAATTATTTTCTTTTTTGAGACTTGTATGTAGAAGTGCGATTTCAAAAGCAATACTCTTTGCCTCAGATTTTTGACCAATCTTTTTCCATTCAACCATTATTTTGGACAATTTTGTTTGACTTCAAAAATTTCATCATTACATGCTTGTATCAACTTTTTTACTCTCATTTGAAACATCTTTGACTCTTTGAAATTCTTTCAATTCCATCATGTAAATCCTTATTCCTTTATTTGCCACACAAGAAGTTATATGACAAGATTTTGATTTATCTTCACGTTAAGGATGCTTCCAAAAGTTGATCTTTCAACAAATCATTTTGATTCTCAATTTCATCAAGATAGACATCATTTTGCTCAAATGCATCTTTTATTTCTTTTATATCCCTTTGAAATAGATTCTGAAAGTCATCAAAGTAAACCTGTAATTCATAAGAAGTGGTTTGACTTTTTCTCGACAAAAATCATTACGTTCTATCTTTGCCTTTGATGTGTAAAATACTGCTTTCCCTTTTACTGTTTCTGGTGTATTATACAGAGACATGAATTTTCAAATCCAACTTTTATATTGAATAATTCGTTGACTCAAAAGGTAACTCACTTCGGCATGGTTTGTTTTTTCCAAATATTTAAGAAAGGGAAATAAATAGAAAAAGGTAAAGAAATGTTTGCTTAACAGGAAGGCTCAAAAGCTGTTTTTGAGGGAACAAACTCTTTATATAGTTTGTTCAACTTTCGTAAATCAATTGGTGTGAATCTTTAATCTGAAATTTTTTCATCTTTTTGAAACTCATTCATTTTTAATTGACTCTTTTCAGCATCACAAAGTTCATTTTTATCACAAAGTTCATAAGCACGATACAACTTAGGAATTTTAGCATAAGCTTGTAAAAGAACACAAGAACCGTTATATCCCACACCCGACTTATGTAAGTTATCATGAAAGCTTTTGTCTATTTGTAAGAGAACCGAAGCTTTTTTTTGACGTTGTGTCTAGTTGATCTGCCCATTTTACAAACAACGTTTTCAAGATCTTTGATTTTATCTTGTAACTGAATAATATCATTAAGATATTTTTCATTTTTGTCTCGTTGTGTTTGTTTAAAAATTGTTTGTGTCTTTTGAAGTAATTGAATTATTTCCTCGTTTGATCCCATTTTCTCTTTCAAATTATCCACATCGAACCCAAAATAATACGCGCGTCAAAACACAAACCCAAAAATTCAATCCAAAGTATCCAACACGAACCAAAAATTCAACTCAAATTTTTTTTAATCACTCTCGAAAAATCTATCCGCAAAATCTATACGCAAAAAAAACCGTTGTCTAACAATTTAACCAAAATTTCGCTCAATACAGAACAACACAAAAAAAACACTTTGACAATCAATCCACACGAAAAAATCTATCCACACGAAGCCCAACACTTTGTTTATAAAATTGATAAGGCCCAATATACACCACCCTTCACACAATTGATATAATACAACTCCACTCTTACACTGACTAGAACCATAACCCTATCGTATTAATACACACAGTGCCCTCCAAATCTCTCACTCTTTTATTATTTCACTCGGTCAAACAAACACAATCATATAAGATACAAACACAAAACACAATAAATCTTGTATCTTTTTCTTGTGTACCGAACGAACCAAAGCAAACGAATAATCCAATCGATAGATTGATGATCCTTATTTTTGCCTTCTCACAACAAACAGGTAAATTTCCTTATTGATTTTGTTTGTTCTTTTTGTATTATCACTGAAACAAAGATGGATCACAAGACTTTTATAGTTGTTGATCTTTTCTTGAGGGTTTCAAAAATTAACAGATGTTATACATCAAAAATTTGATCTATGATGATGAGGGTTTTTGCTTTGAGATCTTGAAAGATCTTTTGTCTTGAAAAAGATATACGAAATAACCCTAACTGAGATCTAAAAAAATAATTCGATTTTATTTTCTAGTTTTCTTTTTCGTTTATTGTTTTCTTTAGCTCAAAAAGATTCTCGTAACTTGTTTTGATTTTATTGTTTGATTTATGTTGAAAGGTGAGTTTCGAAAATGGATATTGACGTTTGAGCTTTGTTCCGATTTTGATCTTTTGAAAAAGGATGTGGATCTGTGATGATAAAAACAAAAACAAAAAAATATGAGATCAATCTTGTTCCGAGTTTGATTTTCCGAGATTATTTTCTTAGTCTGTTTCCGAGTCTTGGATTTGACGAAGAATGGATCCGAGTTTGATTTCTTGTTTCTTGTTACCGAATTTGTGTTTCCGAGTATTGTTTTGGATCTATGATGATAACAACAAATCTGAGATTTTGTACAATTTTAGATCCTGATGTTTGGTTTTTATCCGAGAGTGGTTTGAGTTTTCTTGTTGAAATCTGTATTCGAATTTAGTCTGTGATGATAAGTTTTCCCATTTAACATGATCTTTAAGATCTTATCGGACTTATAACAAACAAATATTAGTGAAACAAATCTGAGATCTACTTTTCCTAACTTTTTCAATTTCAATCTTGATAATACCGAATTTGACTGGTCAACGATTAATTTTGAAAGTCGAAAGTCTGAAAAATCAGTTACACTACTGAGTTTGACCAGTCAAAGTTCTTGTAACAAACTTTTTACTGAATTTGATTTTCGTAACAAATTTTACTGATTTTGACTCAAAAATCTGCTGAATATAAAAAATAAGCACAAATAAGCAGATTTTACACTAATCTTGCCAAGATTCTTACGATATAACCGTAAGGCAATCCAAACCTCAAAACTGCAGACTACAGAGGATTTACAAGGTGATGCGTTATTGCACTATGATGCTAAAATGGAGCTCATGAATCTGATTCTACTTTCTATTCCAAATGAAATTTACAACTCTGTGGATGCTTGCACTACGGCTAAGGAAATGTGGAAAAGAGTTGAACGTCAGATGAGGGGCACTATACAAAACAAAGTTGACAGAGAAACTCGTTTTACGAACGAATTTGATTAGTTTGTTGCTGAACCAGGGGAAGCACTTGTTTCTGTCTACAACCGCTTTGCTCAGTTAATGAATGATTTGGAATGAAAAAAAATGATTTTTCCAATTGTCACAGTTAACACAAAGTTCTTGAATAGCTTGCAACAGGAATGGTTGAAATATGTCACCCAAGTTCGTCTTACTAAACGTTTAACAATGGATTCGTTTGATGATCTCTTTGATTACCTTCAGCAATTCGAGAAACTGGTTAATGCATCACGGGCAAAGAAGTTAGAAAAGTCTCATGATCCTTTGGCACTAGTAACACACACGGGTTCATCTTCCAGAAATACCTCATCTTATTATGTTACACATCCTACGTCTGTGGTTGATTATAACGATGAGTACTAGTAGGATGATGTTCAAACCAATTCTGAAGATCCCCTAGCCTCTGCAATGTTGTTACTTACTCAAGCCATTACTCAAAATTTTTCTAATCCAACAAATAATCATCTCCGTACTTCATCCAACACCAGAAACCAAGCAATTATTCAAGGAGTCAAGGTGAATATTCAATGCAGGAACTCTGGTAATACTGGAAGAAATACTAGACGAGCTTATGTTCAAGAGGTTGAGGGATCTAATGCTCAAAATGAGACCGGAAATGTTCAAAGGACTCTTCGAACTTCTTCTTCAGGAAATACTTCAACTGTTCAATGCTACAACTATAAGGGAAAAGGACATTATGCTAGGAATTGTCCAAAGCCAAGAGTTCGGGATTCAAAATATTTCATGGAACAAATGTTGCTGGCAAAACAGGATAAAGCTGGAGTAATTATTACCGATGAACAAAATGATTTTCTCTTTGCTGATGCTTCAAGGATGGAAGAAATTGAAGAACTCAGGCGAACATATGCTTAATGGCCAGAATTTAACCAGCCAATAATACTTCAGATGCTGGGCCAAGCTATGATTCTGCATTTATAAGTGAGGTACAATCTTCATCCATCAATGAGAATAAAGAACAAATGTATCCAACTCATACTAAAATTATTAACAGTACTATTGGTGATGATCAAATTAATAGCAATATTATATTTGATAAACCAAATGGACATGTTAATAGTGGCAGTGTTGAAAAAGATACACATGTTCCTGACCTATATGCGTTAGAGCAACTAGCTAGAAATGCATATCTGGAAGCTGAGAAACAACAATTATTTGCTCAAAAAGTCCAACAACAAAACACGACTTTGACTAATCAGCTTGAGTTGTATAAGGAAAGGGTTCGGGTTTTGGAATACATTAATGGGGATAACAATTATCTCAATGAATTTCTTGAGGCTGATCGA
>BQNB010107119.1:0-19452 GCA_026074375.1 Tanacetum coccineum | reverse complement strand
TTAGTTTGTATTTATTACCATATTTACTAAAACCATTAAAATTACAGAGTAGGTTCTTCATAAAATAAAATTAATAAAATAAAATAAATGAATGATAGTCGCATGTCGCAAAACAAATGCAAGAAAGTCTATTTTTGTTTTCCTTATTGCAATAGGGCCATCACTGGCCTAATTTCGGGTGGATAAATGATAGTAATATATTAATAATGGGCTTATTGGCTTGGCACCGGGCATTTTTACAGGCTTAAGACACTTAGCAGTCAGCATGTTGCAATGAGAGTAAATGGTATATGTCGTGTGGCCCATGAGTCCCATTTATTGTTGGTTATTTTCTTTGAGAAATGCTAGAACCACAAACAAACATCCACAAAAACTTTTATAAAATGATGTGTCATGTAATTAGTGGCATTCTCAAAGTTACTTTTGAATTTTCTCTCTTACATGCATCCACAAGTTACATGACACATCATTTTGTAAAAGTTTTTGTGGAAGTTTGTTTGTGGTTCTAGCATTTCTCATTTTCTTTCTATAGAGACTTGCCACACCTGGTGCGCGAGGTGTGTGCTATATAGGAAAAATAGTACACAACATCACATTTCGGTCTCCGCGGTTGACATCTAAGTTGGCAGAGCGATGATCTTATATTCTGTCATCTTAAATACACAACGGATCATGGTTCTGCGCAAAATACATTTATATTACCAATTTGATTTCTAGGGGCCGCGAACCAGGGGATTTATGACATATTGTCTAGGCATACAGATGGTCCAGAACGTGCGTAGGTGTATAATCTCATAGTTGTGCAACATGGAGTATTTTTTGGTAACCTTAAGGCAAATACATGCATAGAATATCATTGATATGAAGAGTATAATAGCAGCCTCTGTAATCTATAATTCCATCCTATCTATTACTTATTGGCATTAAGGTGAGTTCAGTAAATATCCTAAGGGAGTTTGATGTTTACTTGTGAGGAACACTAACTCAATATGGCTTAGATAATCATCATACATAGATCCTAATGTTCGAGTATATATACCGATGGCATGTCACACGCTAAGCCTTTTAAAGGGAGTATACTAATCCTTTTAAAGGGATTATATTAGGTAAAGAAGAAAACTGTTACTTGAAAAATACGGCTTGTCTATGGCCACGCGCTTGTTGTCACTATTCTCCACAAGAGCTATAGGTATAGCACCCAGAACATCGGCAAAAGCAGTAATAGCATACTGTCCAATTAAAAAAAATGGGAGACGTTTAGTACAGGTTCAGGTCCCCCCAAGAGATAAATAGTTTTAGGGGCTTGTAAGCTTATTGAGAATTTGATAAGCTCAAGTTTATGGGCTTATGAACTTATCTACTTGAGGTTCTAGGCTAGTGCAACTCATAAGCTCATAACAGTCCCAAACATCCTTTAGATTTGATCTGAAAATGTTATTGTTGTCGTAGTTTATTGTGAAGAAGTTATTGGCTATCCATTTATGATCAAACAAAGTGATGAACCTTTGTGTGGAGTAATTATCCGGTCAATGCAAATGTAGAGTATAAAAAGGTGATTCTTCATTAACTCAAATGCTAAACGCGTTTCGAGAATATTGCTTACCCTTTCAACCTGCCGAAGATAGACAGTTCTGAACTAACCAACATCACGTAGATGTACAATAGTAGCTTTAGCCACGTGTCTGCTACTCCATCAGTAGCAACGGATACCTCATGTTCCAATGATTGAACTGATGTAAAGCTCATGGACGCATCCTGTAATAATCAGATTTTAGTTGCGAATTATAGTAGATTGGAGTAATAATAGGTAAACATATGCTAACCTTTAAGATTGGACAAACGAAGGAAGATGCTATGATTGTTTGATCATCTATATCCATGCGTAACTCATTCATTAACATTCCAACATCTTCTGATTCAACATATGATGGCTTAAAAATATTTCATTTTGAAAAACAGATATTACAGTGTCTAGTGTCTACCTTATAAGCAGCTCGGTTATAAAATCCTTCAATCAAGCCCAACCCTTTTTGGTTTCTTTTTCTGGTTTGTTTGAACCCCACGCAGCCTCAGTTTCTGTTCTATTCGTACCCCACCCAGATTCATTGTTTTAACCCCAAGAACCTAAAAAAAAATTGACTAATTGCTCCATAGGCAATCCCAAACACCCCCTATTATTGGCTTATAACATACCAATCGGGTTTAAATTTTACAGGTTCCATCCAAGCACTAAAACATGCATATATGCTTCTAAAAATGCAATATGCAGATAAACACTCAGATAAGCTATCCCAGACACCCCCTAATCTGAATGCGTGTTTGTTACCTCCTCAATCCTTAAAAGCAGAATTATGAAGCACTCAAAAAATTGGTTTTCTGATTATTGGCAGCTCTCATATAGTATGTAATATTACTAAATAGTTTTATGTAAAAACCAAAAATCAAAAACATCTACAATCGCATGCATAAGGCATGTTTTCGGGTTTATTCGGGTTTAGTTTCTTTCTGCACAGGGCCACAGCCCGAGTCAAAATATATACATATATAGCAAAATAATGCGATGGAAGGCAAAAGCATTTACCAACATAGCTACAGCTCAGTTGATGGGTGTTATCTAAAGGGTTTTGTAACATATATTTAAGTTGTCGATTATTAAATGGTCCCTTTCCATGTTTCTGATTCTAGGCCTCGTCGTTTTTCAGGCTTGAGTTTTATCTAGCTCACACAGTAATACATAGTCCAGCTATTGAAAATGAAAAAATAAGCAATATTCACCTTTCTTAAAGAATGGAGAATATTTGGTTTAACGGCAGAAGCAGAACTGAAATCTGAACAAGCACTTGAACTCGTAGCAGAAGATAACGTCAAGATTAGCAACTGGGCTCCCAAAAGAATCAGTTTTTATGTCCAACATTATTTCATATATCTCAACACAATTCTTTCTGCCGTCTTTTGATTTTCGCAGTGCACAACATATGTCAGTTTTAAAAAAAATTAGAACATCAAATAGCAAAAAAACACATGTTGGAACTTAAAAGACTTCAAGGATTCTTACTACTGCTCAGGTACATAATGGAAATTATGCTAAGTAGTTAGTACTGGTAGTATAAAGTTACCACTTCTAGTTACTACGGTTAGTATAATTTAGTACTAATAGCATAAAGTTACTACTGTTAGATGAAGTTAAGACTACTCAGAGTTGAAGAGTGAAATATAAGCTAAGTTGTTAGTGCTGCTAGTACAAAAGTTACTACTGCTAGTGCAACTTAGTACTGTTAGTATAACTTAGTACTGCTAGAGTAAAGTTACAACTATTAGCGTAAAGTTAGTACTGCTAGTACTAATGTTACTACTGCTTATGCTCAGTTTGTGCTGCTGGTTATAAAGATACAACTGCTGCTGAATTACAACTTCTAGAAGACTTACTGCTGTCAAGAGGATAAAGACGGATTAAAGAGATAAAGATTGATTGGAGAACAAGAATACTTACGAAGATAAGTATTAAGTTATTTTTGTAAAAGATATGTATAACTTATTTGAATAAGAGATTATGTTTACTTATAGAAAAGATCATGATAAGTTAGGAATGTATTGTAAGCCTTGTATGACTCCTTGGTGTATAAAAGGGGATCCTAGGTATAGAAAGACATCAGTTTTCCATCTCAGTTTTCCATAGAGTTCATAGCTTCAAGGTTGTAAACCCTATCACTAAGTCAGAGTGATCGTATTAATATATATTGAAGCTTATTGTGTTGATTATATCTTTGTGTCAAAACATACTTTACTGTTTCATTGAGAATACTTCTTAGTGGTATAAACTAGATTCCGCATAGTTTATATCATTCAATCAAAGTTTCATTCTTAGTATTTTTGGATTTATCCAAGGGTACTAAACCTTACAAGCTAAGGAGTTAAAGATCTATTCATTGGGATCAACAAGTGGTATCAGAGCTTGTTGTGAAGCTTTGAATAAGAAGAAGAGCATCCTACAAATTTTGCATTGATGGCATTTACATCTTCAGGAAGTTCTTCTAGTTCAGATTCTGAGGTAGATTCTTGTTCTAAAACATGTGTAAAAGCTTATGCTACTCTTAAAGAACAATATGATAGTTTGTCTTCTGATTACAAAAAGTCTTAATTTAATTTAGTATCTTATAAAGCAGGTTTAGAATCAGTAGAAGCTAGACTAGCTCACTATAAGAAAAATGAGGTTGTGTTTGAAGAGAGCATAAATGTTTTAAAACTTGAAGTTAGACTAAGAGATAATGCCTTAAATGAATACAAAATGAATTTGGAAAAAGCAGAAAAAGAAAGAGATCAGTTAAAACAAACATTAGAGAAGTTTCAAAATTCATCCAAGTCTTTAAATAACATACTGGAAAGTCAAGTAATTGACAAGTTTAAAACAGGACTAGGATATGATGCAGCTACTGCAGCTTCTCCTGCAGTAGAAAGTTTTGTGAATTTAACTGATAAGTCTGGATCAGATAAGGGATATCATTCAGTTCCCCCACCTCTAACAGGGAATTTCATACCTCGCAAACCTGATCTAACATTTATGGATGAAATAGTTGAAAGTGAAAATTTGGATGTTACTACTGTTGTTACACCTAGTAATGATAAGACAGTTGAAAATAAGGGTGTTTCCAACACAGTTGAATCTAATGCTGTTAGGATGAACAACACTAGTGCTCCAATCATTGAGGATTGGAACTCTGATGATGAAAGTGAGATAGATTATACTGTTAGACCTAGCACTGAAAAGATAAAATCTGTTAAGACTGTTAGGGAAACAGATGCTCCTAAACAAAACAAACACCATCCTAGAGGGAACCAAAGAAATTGGAACAATCTTATGTCCCAAAGACTAGGAAGTGATTTTAAAATGACTAATAAAGCTTGTTATGTTTGTGGTAGTTTTGAGCATCTACATTATGTGTGTGATAAAAAGATTGTAAGGCCAGTGTGGAACAACTCAAGAAGGGTGAATCACAAGAACTTTACTAATAAAATGACTCACCCACACCCCAAAAGAAGTTTTGTTACTCAAGCAGTTTTAACTAGGTCAGGGAAACTTAGTACTGCTGGTGTAGCAGTTAATACTGTCAGACCAGTTAATACTGCTAACACAAAAACAGTTAATACTGTCAGATCAGTTAATATTGCTGCCTCAAAACTAATTGTGAACCATCCTAGAACAAAAACAAATGCTTTCAAAAGAGGATATTCACAAAGTTCAAGGCCTTCTAACAGACATTTTGCAAACAAGAACAGTATTATCAACACAAATGTTAATACTGCCAGGGTAAAACATACTATTGCTAGGGATAGAGCAGTAGTAAGTAAAAATAAGGGAAAATAGGCTAATGTTGTTAAGGCCTCAGCATGCTGGGTTTGGAAAGCCAAAAACAGCAGTGCATCAACTACATTCAAGAAATATTCTTACATTGATGCACGAGGCAGATACAAGTCAATAATGACTTGGATCCCCAAAAGAGTCTAACTCTCTTATTTTAAGTTAATATTGCTAAGTATAATTAGTACTGCTAGTTACACTTAAGATTATTGGTTAAAACTGTTAGTCATAATTAAAACTGCTAAACAAGAAAAGACTTTGGAGTGTGTCTTTTTGGTTTTGGATTAACATTTGCAGGATAAGCATATTGAGTTTCTGGTATTGAATTAAGGGGAGGATTATGTTGTTAATATGTAGTCAAAAATTGATGAAAAGACATGTAATATCAAGCACAAGTGTGTGATGTGTCAAACACCTAGGTAAATCAAAAGAGGTCAGGACACAAAGATACCTCAGTCTTGTAGTCCCCCTGAAAAAAGTTGGTGATGAGGTTGTCCATAAAGAGTTAGGTGACAGAATGGAAAGGGTTGCCACTATTGCTTCTAGCTTAGAAGCAAAGTAGGACAGTGGTAACATAAATTAAGACCCAATCCATGACAACACTTAATGAGCCAAGTTCTTAGGGAATTGGTTCAGGTAGTGGTCCCAGGTGCCAAGATCCCATATTAGGGGATGTAGATGCTCAAACTAGGTTTGAGACTACATCTAAACAGTTCAATGATCCACCTCTCTCAAAATTTAACACATTTAGAAGTGGGGAGGACAGTATGCAACTTATGGAATTGATGACACATTGTACAAAACTGTCTGCATTGGTGAGCTCAAAAGAATAGAGAGAATTATGATATAAAAATAGAAAGAGTGTTTTGGTAAGCCAAAAGAAATGAGAGAGTAAGTGAGCTTAAAAATAGAAAGAGATATGTGTGCATAAAAACAGAAATGAGTGATTATGTGAGCAAAAAGAATTGAGAGATATTATGAGCATAAAAACAGAAAGAGAGCTTGTGAGAATCAATTTTGATGATGAAAATTGCTTTTTGGAATGAAATTTAGGTAAATACTGGTGTATTAAATTAATGTTGCTCAGCTTCAACTTAATGCTGCTAAGCTTAAGTTAATGTTATTAGGCTTAAATTAATGTTGCCCGTATTTCTTTATGCTGCCAGGTTTAACTTACTGCTGTCGGTTTAAGTTAATGTTGTTAGGCATCAATTAGTGCTGCCAGTTCAAGTTCATGCTGCTGAGGGTGATTTTATAAATACTTCGATTCAGGGTTTCATTTAATTCTTTATTCGATTTCAATCATTCAAACACTCTCTAACCATAAACCCTAACTCGATTTTCATCTTTGATCATCAAAATCATCATTATGTCGAGCCCTAAGTTAGTTAAAACATACAATGTGGTCACGTTCTTGGAAAAAACTATAGAAAGTGATGGGTTTACAAAGATTATTGATTTCCTGAAAGCAAGTTCTATTCATTTTGCTTTAACAGCCAATCCAATTATCTACACATCTTGTATTCAACAGTTTTGGGCAACAACAAATGTCAATATGGTTAACGGAGTACGTCAGTTACAAGCCCTAATTGATAAGAAGAAGATGATCATTAAGGAGTCAAGCATTAGAAGTGATCTTCACTTTGAAGATGCAGAAGGTATTGATTGTTTGCCAACTACTACAATTTTTGAAGAACTAGCAAAGATGGGGTATGAAAAACCTTCTCAAAAGCTTACATTTTATAAAGCTTTCTTTTCTCCGCAATAGAAGTTTTTAATTCATACCATTACACAAAGCCTTAGTGCCAAATCCACTGCATGGAATGAATTCAGTAGTACAATGGCTTCTTTGATCATATGCTTGGCAACAAACCAAAAATTTAATCTGTCTAAGTACATAATTGATGTTATGGTAAAACACTTAGATGGAGGGGTTAAATTTCAGATGTATCTACGATTTCTACAAGTTTTCATCAATCAATAGCTTGGAGACATGTCACATCACAAGGAGATTTATGTTAATCCCTCCTACACAAAGAAACTTTTTGCTAACATGAAGAGAGCAGGAAATGATTTTTCTGGGAGAATAACACCTCTATTTGATACTATGATGGTTCAAGCTTCTGAAGAAGTGGGTGAGGATTCAGACCATCCAACTGATTCCAATCAAATACCCATTGTTGATCAACCATCTACATCCTCTCAACCCAAGCATAAACAAAAGTCCAAGAGGAAACAGAGGAAGGAAGCAGAAGTTGCTCATGATGAGATAAAGCATGAGGAAAGTGTACCCACACCTTCCAATGATCCACTACCTAGTGGTGAGGATAGCATGCAACTTAATGATTTGATGGTTTTATGTACCAAATTGAAAAAACAGGTTCTTGACTTGGAAAAGGCTAAATCTGATCAAGCTATTAAGATTGCTAGTCTTAAGAAGAGGGTAGATAAGCTAGAAAAGAGGAGAAAGTTTAGAACCATAGGGCTTAAAAGATTAAAGAAAGATGGTGCAGCTAGAAGAATTGAATCCTCAATTGATAGTTTGGGTGCTCAGGAGGATGCATCCAAATAGGGGAGGAGATTTGAAGATATTGATGCAGATGCTGAGGTAACTCTAGTTAATGAAACTCAAGAAAGGCAGGATGAAGACTTAATGTTTGATGATGGAGTTCTGGATGGTGATGAGATGTTTGTGGATGCTACAACTGGTAAGAAAGATGAGCAGAGTACAAAACTTGATGATAGTAAGCAGTTACTACTGTTGGTGTTGAAGATAGTGCTGCTCCTACAATTCCTACAACTGTTGAAGAAACTTTGGCTCAGACTTTAATGGAAATCAAGGCAGCCAAATCAAAGGCAAAGGGAATTGTTTTTCATGATCTGAAAAAGCAGGTATCTAAACCAACAGTTTCTGTCAGACAACCCTCAATCAAAGACAAAGGAAAAGGCATCATGCAAGAGCCTGAGAGACCTTTGATAAAGAAAGATCAAGTTGCTCTTGATGAAGATTTGGCAAGAAATATTCAAGCTTAATTGGATGCTGAAATCATAGAAGAAGAAAGGCTTGAAAGGCAAAAGCAAGAAGAAGCCAACATAGCATTGATTGAATCATGAGAAAATGCACAAGCTATGATGAAGGCTGATAGATTACTGGCTGAGAGACTCCAAACAAGAGAAAGAAAGGAGTTGACAGATGAGAAAACGGAATTGTTTATGGAAACCTCATGAAGGAAAAGAAGGAAAACATTTTGCTGCACATAAGAGCACAGAAAAGAGAGACTGGGGTGTATGACCTTCATGCACCTGTTGACCATCCTTCAAATAACTTCCTTGTTAATAAGGTATACCTTTGTTTTCAACACTTGATCGAGTAGTGACGATTAAGTATACCTTGAGTTTTCAACACTTAACGGAGTAAGAAGGATAATTATTTCTTTTATCGACGGCTGCCTCCCAATCTCCATTAATCTCAGCATCCAAATTTTCCGTGACAGGTTTAAGATCCATATCAGTTACGACGAGGACATATGATATTCGGCAAAAGAAAAGGGTGCACAGTTTAGCTGCACATAATTATACCATAACAAAACTATCAGATAGAGGTGATAATATATAAGTTAGAAGGTTATTTAGGATTGTTTAATTATAAACAGATTATGCTTTTTGGAATACGCATAAGCAACTAAAGAGCAGTAGCAAAACCTCGTGGTGGAGAAGATAGTGTTTGGAACTGCAACTGTTTTAATAAAACGTGATAATTATATTGTTAGAGTAAAGAGATAAGCTAAATAAAAATCACATTATCCTATTTGATAAGTGAACCCCAAAAATTGATTTCACATTTATTTAGACTTAAGAGCTCTAAAGTTAAACAATTTAGTCTTATGGTTCAAATCATAGTATAGAAATTGCTAAAATTTATATGTAGGTTTAATGAGTCAACGCTATTGAAGAACATGCTTTTTCACTATTAGAATAGCACTGGAAGTATGTTATGTAACACCTCCAAAATCTGATATGCAGCGGAATGGTAACCTTGGGGTGCTACGTCAAAGTACAACAATCAAGATATAGGAAACGACCTTAAATGGACGTTTTAAACAAGATCATTCGATGCATTATAACAAAATCAGAGTTCATACATTAGGTCCCATATGTTTTGAAAAGAAAAGTCATAGACATACTACATACGTTCTTTAAACAAAAGATTTATAATCCCAAAAGACGACATAAGTTTTCATAGATAAAAGTTGCATCGAATTTAAATAAAACACAGAATTCATCTTCATAGATATCCATCACGGCTCCCATCCAAGCTTATATCTGAGGACCTGAAATTAAACACGCTAAAAGTCAACACAAAGGTTGAGTGAATCCATAGGTTTATAAGTAAAAGAGTGGACCACAAGATTTTAGGTACTAGTAGACTATGAAACAAGTTCAGTAGTCCAAAAACATGTATTAATGCACTAAGCTCATGACCCCGAAGCCTTAACTAGATGTTTGCCCCAACTAGAATATAGGATGCTTGCCAACAACCTCACTTGTCCTCTCAATGTTAAATGCACCATGATCAAACTAGTGACCCAAGTAAGGTGGGGATTGTCAGTCCCGATAGATCTATCCACAACACTAGCGCTCACTACAATTAGCAATTAACGGCTCATGATAAATAGGGACTTCACGGCAAGAAGGTAACTTAGGCATTAATAATCAGGCAGTAATCTGGATAGCATACACTTTGAAAACACTTGAAAACACTTGTGTCCGTAGTAAAACAAGCATGTAATTCCACCCCGTAGAGTTTGTAAAACAAGTAGATAGAAATGGGGGCTATGAACTCACCTTAGAAGTGAAGTGATGAAATAATCGGGTAAATGGCAGAAAACGTATCACGGAAATATCCGAAAGCAACCTAAGTAAATATATGTCGTATCAGTACTCAAGTACTTTGACTTAACAACTATCATATACAATCCTATATAGTTATCATCATACTATCATTCGGGCTATCATAATTAAGAGGTCATGACATGACGTACGAGGAGCTAGGATACTTTAAATCGTAAATCCAACAACTCGTCAATACGCCATCCGAAGAGGCCTCATTATGAAATTCCCTAGTAATATAGCACTTTGATAACTAATAACATATATATTTCTATATAGCTACATCACCATCTAATCGTTTTAGCGAAATTATATTTATAAAGTAAAAACGTTTATAAATAACCCTTTAACAAAAACGGCGTAAAATGCACGTTTCAAGTCCGATTTGTATGTTTCTTGCGCCCACGTCTTCGTACTAAGACGATGTATCAAAATAAGACATTTTTAGGTTTTGAGTCCACTGATGAACAATACTTTTACTGTTCACATCAGTTCACATATTTATTTATATAAGTTTAATAGTCGTAAAACCCGTAAATGTCGTATCTTATTCGTTATAGCTCCGTTTTTAGCGATTCTTTCGAGCACGTTCTTGTAATTGAAAGTTTTATCATATTATTGATGTTTTCAAAGTATAAGTTTCTGCCATGAATAGTAACTTTTATAAAAATAGTTTTATAAGAGTATTAACTATCGTAAACTCGTAACTAGCGTATCTTCTTCGTTATTAATCGGTTTTTCGAGTTCTTTATGACCCCACGATCCTTGTGACATGTAGTATTTTATAAAATCATAAAATATATATGTAAATTTCGAACTCCAAACAGCCCCTTTAGATATTTTTCTCAAAATGTGTTTAAAACTTGTTTTTAGGACTTTTTAGCTTTACCACTTTGTTACAAATCCATTAGAACCCTTAATATCTTATGTCTTATACTCCTAGGGTCCTTAGTATATGATTAATCCAAAGATTATCCAAGAATTATAAAATTTACAAGTAAATAAGTTCCTAGATGGTGATTAACTACATAGACATATATATGCATAAAATGATGAATGTAAAGACATAAAGGGTTTTAGATAACCTTAGAGTGATGAAATATGATACCCAACACAATCTAAACCCTTGTTTAGATTGTAAACCCAAGCTTGCAAGATCTTGATTTCCTAAACCCTAACTTTGCATTTTCTTGCTTAACACTTGTAAAGGATTAACCAAGCCTTCAAATCTTCTTAGGACATCTTAGATATGATGTAGGTATGTATGTAAATGTGTTATATAAAATTTGATATGGATTTGGTTGTGTTTGGGGTGTTGCCGTAGCCAAGAGAGGGAGGAGGGGAGAGATTTTGTGATGAAATTTGTAAAGAAATGTAAGTTATGATTTTGTAGTCTAGTTAGGGTATATATAGGGGTTAACTAGGGTTAAGGAACTCTAGTTAAGTCTAACTAGGGTAAGGTTAAGGAAATATCTAAAAGATATTTTAGATAAATATCTAATAAATATCTAGGGTTTTAAAAATGTGTATAAGTGATTTTCGGGTATGCTTAAACGTATTTAATTGCGAAACGTAAACGTCTTACGCAACCAATAAAAATAAAATATAAAAAGTTAATTATTACTTTCATAAAAATAATATATTGCTTGCTTGACGAAAACTTTAATTCGTTTGGTGTTCGATTACGCTAAACGATAATTTTTTAACTTACGCGATTTAACTTAACTATTAAAATTTTAAAGCGAACGCGTACGAGAAAAAAAAATAATTATTGAAATATATGACGTCGTAAATGACCTGAAAATACGAAATGTTACACTCTCTAGTTCAAATTGTCTTATTCTGTCCTTAAGAAGGTACTTCGAAACCACACTCGGCTCCGATGGCGAAGCCTTAAGGCTTCCACTTTAAAAGCCTCCCAAGGCTTCGAATTCAGAATTCTTTCTAAGAGAAAATCCATCTCTTTGACTTGTTGATCTTTGTCATGTCTGATTTTGCCACCAACACTTCATCAAAATAAACAGAACCATCCGCACAAAATATCAAATGCATGCCAGACCTTTTTCCCGGCATTTAGAAGACCCCCAGAAAGTGCTATGCGGATGTACTCATCAAGGTTAACATATGGTAACACCTTCACACACTTGAACATCCACTTCATAACCTTTTATTTCCCGCTGGTAACCTGACCAAAAAACCACGTCTGATTTTCCCCAAAGTGAAGTCACCCCAAACATAGCCTGCTCCCACTGTACGGATACTCCAATTTGTAAATCGTAAATTGCGACTTCATGAGAAAATTCCAGTTCACTATTACCGGTCAGCTGCAAGATAACTTGCCATTGAGGAGTATGTATATGAAGGCTCGAACACCCTAGTGTATCCGAAGCTTACCAAATCTGTAAGAGAGATTGACAATTTGTCTACAGAGCTCCCACTAGTTCCGAAGCTCCCACTAGCTTCGACACTTCCTTCATTTCCGAACATGTACCAGTTCCCCCGAACTCTCAACAATAAATGAAAGCACATCAGGACTTACTAAATCTAACACCTGAAGTTCATATGTCGACTTTTCATGGATTCCTGATCACAGAACATACATCTACTCACATACTCTCCTAAAGAGCTTTCCTTTAAAACTGTTACAAAGCCTCTCACGGAGCCTTCTACAGAGCCTTCCACTGAGCCTCTTGCTGACAACATCCAACCTTTTAGCCTCCCAATCAACACCTTCTGTTAGATTCCTGATCGACCATGAATCATTCTGCCACTGGAATATCGACCCGGTACAAGGTCTCCTGATTTTAAACCATTCGAGCAATAACCTGACCACCTCTAACCTCTTGTCACATCTGATCAACCAAAGCCTACATGGTACCCTTCGTCATCCAACTACTAACAGAGGTTACGTTCCTTTCTAAGATCATGACAAAGCCTCCAAATCTCCAGGATCTAAACAATAACAAAGATAGTCTCGAGGAATACCTCCCCAATACCCACAACAAGAACCTTCACAAGTACTTACAATACCTTCCAAGAGTGATACGACTTGTAGTTCTTCATCATTTCCATGCACGAGACCACATGGAATGATACAACCGAACCTGCATGAGGTACAACCTGCATGAGGTACTATCCCTAATACGTACACACATGTATCAATACAAGCACACATGTTTACAATTACATATGATAGGTATTTATAGATTTGAAAACCCTAATCCTAACTTGCTCCCAAAGGTTACAGGTTAAAGCCCGAACTAACTACATATGAGCTGAGCTCATTTTTTATTTTCTACTCAGCGGAAAATGAGCCTCTGACTATTTGTTATAGCCTCCGCTCGAAGCCTAGCTTCCAGAGCCTCTACTCAGAGCTTAGATCAATTTCCAAAATTCCATTAACGTCCACAACTCAACAATTAACAAGTAAATAAATTTGTTCAAAATAAGAACAAGTAAATAAATTATATGACATGTATACAAACATACGGTCATTCTCAGCAACACATGGAAAGTGTTATGTTAACTTTAAACTTTAAAGTACAATAGACAATAGATTTATAACACCAAACAAGTACGTGGCCATCGAGTTGTTAGTAGCATATAATGAACCCCAAAAATTTGGTATACTAAAAATGTGAGACAACTTTACATGTTCATAAATAGACTCCATGACTTTTTTCTTATTAATATAATTTTATGGCTCACGTAGTTTATTGAACTCGTCACCCGCAAATCACAATCCACTTGCAACATGCTTTAGCAGTTTTATTGATGGGCGAGAATGTTATTGAGTTGAGTTTGAAGTCTTTACAACACGAATCCTTCCACTAGGGTTTCACTTTTTAACTACAACTTGTCTCTTCAATACCTTTATGCATGTTTTGATATATTTACTTTGCATCTAAACTAAACCATCTTTTAAACACATTCGTAACACTTGAGTTTCTGACTTCTGTTTTGTGAAACGAGTAAACAAACAATGTTTTCTCTATTTAGAATATCCGCGAGGGATTTGACTCAGATGAACGCGGCTTAATCGGAATATACTTCTGAAAATTTCCGACCGTTTCTTTTCGTCACATCACAAACATGTACACGGTGAAGGTCACATCACAAACATGTACACAGTGAAGTGTAAACGTGATACCTTTTGTGAGGACGTCCGAGTGTTTTAACATAATCACTTTGCAAAACCTAGGAAAAAAAATCTCAATTACGTGTCAAGGAAACAAAGAAATCTAAACTCAGCAGCGACTAGTTATTATTTCTTTTACACGCAAAGGTAATATTATACTATAAACCCGGTTCATAAAGTCTATAACCATGTATGCATGTATAGTTGAATTCGTAGTTTCAATAGTAAAAAAATGACATAATATAAAGTTAGTTGGTAATTTAATTTGGTGTGAATTGGACCAGCCAACAAAATGGGAATTACTTTGTAGTGCTTAATCGTAACATTTGAGGTGGAAACCAACACATCTTTTGTTCAAACACGATAGTAAGGGTCCCATGCCACGACTTATCAACAAAAAGTTATTTTTCTTCACTAGCATTTTGGATTTTAAAATTACAATAGCAATTTTATCTTTGTCTTTTTGTAATGTAGAATTAACTTTTACGTAAGATTATAACGTGCATCACTTTATTTCAGGTGAGCTACTTTCGTCATTTTAAGTTAAACTATAGTATTTTATATATTTTGTCGAGATGTAAATGCATCATGCATACTTATTGTCTTTTTGTGTTAAAGTTTGATGATCCTTCTGGTCGTAGCGACTATGTATTACGGAAAATGTAAATTAGATGGATGATGTTCTAATATTAGATGACTTGGATTCTCATCAAATTGTGTGGAGCCCGAACAACTCCAAAAGCGTGCTTACACCGAGCGATGTTTGAACTTGTGACCTTTCACATTTTGATGATAATAGTTACAAGTCTTTTATCCAACTCGTTCACCTTGTTTGTTATTAAGGTATAAGTCTATAAGATTATTGTACGTACAAGAATATCATTCCTTGAAAAGTCTTTTAAATAGGAAATAAGAAAGGTTAAAACACTCGTTATATGTTTACACCGTATGTTTATAAAAATAGCTAGCATTATTAGTAAAGACTAAAGATAGTGCCTATCTCGTCACTTTTATGCCATGTGATATGATGTGCAAGAAACTTCACGTGTGCCGGTATGACATTGGTCAATTTTTGTTATTAAATTAAACACATAAGAATTTCGTTAATACCCCACTATATAGGCTCTCTTTTTCCATAATGGGAATATATTAGTGTAACTTTTATTTTGTTTGCATTTTTTGGATTAATGTAAACATGAGAAAAGATTCGACTTGTGATGTTATTAAGATAAACAAAAGAAAAACCGTACAAAAGAGAAGTTGTGTTTTTTCGATTCTAATGTTGTTGCAAAAGAAGCTAATTATGTTGACTACTTTTTGCTTTGTTCGTACTAAACACTTGGCTCTAAGTTACATAATCTTTGTAAACTGATTCTGATATGATGTTTGTACTCGATGGATGACCACTTGAAGGGACTAATTTGTGGGAGTGGTTTGGATAGAAGTATATATGTATGCCGATGATTGAACATAAGGTTCACGTTACGTAGAGAGCATGCATCGTCTTCTTCACAATTTCATGTAGACATGATGCTTGATTTGGTCATATTTTACAATTATAACCTTGAACAAAATACGCTATAGCTACCATAAATTCGACCAATTTCTAACATAATGACCAAACGTATGCACAAAGGAGGTTGATATCAAATAATACAACGATTAAAGATAAAAAAATTGTTAATAGATAGACAGGGCCGTCTCATTGATTTCGGTGGCCCCGTGTCATTATAAAAAAGGTCTTTAAACGCACACACAAAATACATATGTATCAATAGTGCATAAACTAATTAAACTCGAGCCTCATATTATTTATATATATAATAGAAAGGGCATGAAATTTGAAGGCCCTCGTCTAGCGGTGGCCCTGTGCGATGGCATCTCTCGCACTTCCCGACGGCCTCGTAGATAGATGATATGAAGTTAGAAAGACCTAGTATAACTTATCCCATAGTATTATATACAGTATTCATGAGTCATGCATGATCCATTTTACAAGGAAATAAGATGGTGAAATCAATCACTTTTTTTTTTTATCCCCATAGTCAATCCGGATGTAATGCACTTGATTATTACACAGAAATAGACCATTGTTCTCATTTAAAAATACTTTGATCCATAGAAACTGAATTTTGACATTTGAGTAGCTAATATTTAAATACTTGATAGAAAACATATGCATATTTTTAAATCTCATTTTTTATTGGGAACACAAGCTTCCAAAGTCACAAACACCGAAACGTATTTGTAAATTGCCTAGTTGTAATTAATTAACATGAAAACCCCATTTGTCAAAAGTTAGCTCATAATCCTCTAGTCCTTATTCAACAAAACACGCATTTTCTTTTATAATATACGCTTGTCTTTTTTTTTTCCTTTTTAACTTAATTATATCCAAACATGTGATATTTCAATATATGAGTTTTATCTTGCTTCTGTCATAGTAACAACAATAGAGTTAAGATCAATGTAGACCCAACATTTGTCATAGACCCAATGAACCAATTCTGTTAAAGTTTTGTATTATTTTTTCTTTCTTAATCTAATTATCTATAATTAGTTGACAATTTGTCTTTAGTTTTACTTATCTTTTTTAAAAAAAATGACTAAATAAACATAGTTACTTCCTGACATAAATTGATTTTTAATCAATTCTATGCAGCCTTGGTAATAAAAAGTCATTAGAAATTAACTAGTACAGTATCAAGAAAAAATCAAATTTGATAATTTTAGTTTAGTAATTGTCGTTAACAAATAACATCACCATACAAGTTAAAAAATATATTTTATAAATCGACAACAATTTTTGACACGATATAAACAATTAAAATCACATTTATAATTTATAACTCCAAAGTATTTAACACACCATGCATCATGGGAATACGATTCTATGATTTTAATTGGTTTTATATTTGTCAATCAGATTTGAGTTTCATGACTTGTGATGTCATGTCTTACATAGATTGTTGATGTTTGGAGTTCGTTTTAAAACATTTGATATTAAATTACCAATATCATTTCGTCATAGTTTCAATTGATCCGCATGGTGTATGATAACACATGATATGACATATCTATATAAGCTATTCTAACAAAAAAACTTTGATATTTGGAATTATAAAACTTTGGTTATCCTTACCGTCATCTACACAAAAGGTTATGCTTGCCACTATTAGACGAACTATTCCTTTCATGTTAGTTGCGAATATAAATTATTAAGTAGTTAAATACCTCGAGTGTTAATAAACATTATTTTTAAGGGCCGTTCGTTGAAGCTCATGAGCAATTTTGACATGTGTTGGCGTTTATTGTGATAGGTGTTCCTTAAGTTAACCGGTTTTACGTATTGGCCCGTCATCACCTAATTTATTCGCGTAGCCAGAACTGTTTGATGTAAGGTTTCAGCGGGTTTTAGCGTCAAGGTCGTGGTCGATTTTCACCCGTTTTCATACTTCAAATTGGGTGATGCCCTTATGTGGTTAGGTGGTATGTTGGAGTTCGGTTGGCGAAGGGTTCCACTTTTAATTGTTTCGATCTTTCATATAGCTGATGCAAGGATCAAAAGAAGTTGTTGGGTCGTGATAGTTGCTTAGTGTCGTGAAAGTTGTTTTTGTGCCATTGTAGTTGTTTAGGTTTGATTAGTCGAAAGCATACGTCACATTTTTTTTTTTGAACGGCATTTTATTAGAAAACTAGCAAGGCGCTAGGAAGGCTACAAAATTAAGGAACTTGGATTTTTCATCCAAGAGTTCCAATCAAAGTTAAAATTACAACGATTCGAGCACCAAAAGAAAGACAATCGAACGATCTCATCAAAAAGGAGAGCAACCTGAGGAAATTGCTTCCCAAACAAAATTTGATTACGGAACTTCCAAATAACCCACCAAGATATATAACAAACACCTTCATACACGTCCTTTAAGCGCTTTGACATCCGAAGGCTTTTAAACCAAAGAAGCCAATCATCATACGAGAAAAAATCTTGAAACTCTAATTCCCACCAATGTGAAACTTTGGACATGAGTTGACGGGCCAAATGACAAGAAAATAGGAGGTGCGACGTGGATTCCACAGAAATACTACAAACCGGACAAAGAATAGACGGGATGTCTAGCCCGCATCAAATTTATCTTCTATCTATCTATATCTATATCTATCTATCTATATCTTTAATAAATCAAAACATTTTTGAATTCCATCTACATATTTTATGACGTCATATTGCTACGTGGTTAAATTCCAAAACATTTGAAGTTTCAACTTTTTCTTTATTTACATCAATCACCCTTAAATTTATTAAAAGTGTCAAATTCATCTTTCAACAAAATATGTTTTACAGAACAATAAATGTACAACTTTCATAAATCGTTTGATATCTATATCTTTAATAAATCAAAACATTTTTGAATTCCATCTACATATTTTATGACGTCATATTGCTACGTGGTTAAATTCCAAAACATTTGAAGTTTCAACTTTTTCTTTATTTACATCAATCACCCTTAAATTTATTAAAAGTGTCAAATTCATCTTTCAACAAAATATGTTTTACCGAACAATAAATGTACAACTTTCATAAATCGTTTGATATGTCGGGTAATATTTAGTTGTCTATTAATTTACTAAAGCTAGTGGTTTAATATTGACAATTTGGATATCAAGTTTGAAATACTAGCAAAATAGTTTTAAAATATTTTTTTAATTTGCGTATCAAGTTTGTTAGATTTTAAATCATAAGATGTTTTGTATATGTGCATCGTTTTTGCATTCATTCAATGTTTGATAGATTTAATATTATTTTGATACGTTTCGTTATAATCTTTTAGTCATGTTGTTGGTTTGCAAATGTTCACCATCTCAATTATGTGAGATATTTTGTGATATAAATATTGTGATATTTAGTTAAAAATTGTCGTTTTAAAATTTTTTATGAGAAATAATCGGGAGCAATATAGATTTGATTAATTTCATACCTAAAACTGTATGTTAATGTTTTATTGGTTTGTAAAATATGGAGTCATTTGGCTCTAACCAACAAAGATGTTGGCATGAAATTAACCACATT
>BQNB010107118.1:4716-18211 GCA_026074375.1 Tanacetum coccineum | reverse complement strand
GATCTTAAGAGTATTATGAACATTCATATACATATTATAAGCTTATAGAACAAGATCTTAGGCTTACTTGAGCTAAAATGAGCTTAAGGACTTCTCTTGATCTTCTATTGCTGCTATGGAAGTGTTAGAATTCCATTTGTGGGTAAGAGATGAGATGTGGGGGATGATTAGAAAGAACATCTATGTATGCCTATTTATAGTACTTGAAACACTTAAGGACAAAGTTTCCTTGGTAGACAAGTGTTAGGACATGTAGAGGGTAACTATTAGCAACTAGGAGGTGAGTCTTACAAGTTAAAACTAGCTAGGATTGAAAGGTGGAAGGATTTTGGGGTGTTTGTGTGTTTGGCTAGAAATGAAACAACAAGGTGATGATGTAGCTTCTTGGTGGCTATGGAATGTGTTTGAGATACTTGTAAGCTACTATGGAGATGTCATGGAGGTGCTAGGGTGAGGGTGTGATGATATCATGGTGGTTCTAGACATTTTAGGGGTGTTTGATTTGATTTTGCATGGCTGTTTTTGGACAGCCAACATCAGTGAGCATTGTTAGATATTTGAGTCCTCTACAACTTTTAGTTTTACATATTTAGGGGTTACTATACAAAAATTTAGAGATAATAGCCGTTTACTACAGGTGTGCAGAATCTGCGCACCTTTACCATTTCGGCTATAATTAATTCATCCGATATCGAATCGGGTTGATTCCACCGGCAAAATGATCACAAGACATAGGGCTACAACCTAGTATTTTCACTTAATATCCAAAACCTATTGATTTTTCTTAGTTCCTATGTTTTATCAACCGATCAGATTTCTTGAAAACTATAAATTAGTTTAAGGGTGTAACGGATTTGCTATGGTTTTATGATTTCGGTTTAGGGTTAGATGAATTAGGGTTTAGAAGTTGTGTATTGGGTGTTTGTACCTTGTGTTAAAGTGGTGGTAAGATATAAACATGATTTAGGAGGTAAAACGACCTAGTTTGTATTTCATGCATAATTGACTTGTACATTGGGCTTTAGAAAGTTGTAACTTGATTTAGGAGGGAAAAGATATTCAAATGTTATGCATTGATACTTGTATACATGCTTTAAAGGCTTGTACAATTATTTTATATGTATACATTACATATAATTAGGGTTTTGATATAAACGTTTAACGTTTAATGCTTGTTTTGATATAACGTTTTGAAAAGTATGTTAAATGGTTAATGTACTTGGTAAAAATGATATTAAGATATTGACTTGACATATTGGGAGGTTTACATAATATAAACATAGATATAGATAGCATAGGTAGGTTGTGTGAACTTGTTTAGTTTGCTATGTAAACAATGTTACATAATAGAATGCAATAAAGCAAAAAATTTCCCCGTACAAATGTGATCATAATATAATAAGTAGATATTTCATTGATGAAAATTTCAGGTTGTTATACTAATTTAGATAGAATGCTTGCTAGATGTGAAGAAACCAACCTCGTGCTGAATTAGAAAAAAGGGATTGTTTTAGGGCATAAAATTTTAGGGGCCATAATTAAGGTTGATAGAGCTAAAATCGATGTGATAGCTAAGTTGCCATACCCGACAAACGTAAAAGGAGTTAGAAGTTTTCTGGAACATGCTGTATTTTACCGAAGGTTTATAAAAGACTTTTCCATGATTTTTAAAAGTTTGATTTTTCTGATGATTGCAAAAAGGCATTTAACATTTTGGAAGAAAAACTAACCATAACGCCTATCATAATATCTCCCGATTGGAACATACCCTTTGGATTAATGTGTGACGCTAGTGACTTTGCTGTTGGAGATGTTTTAGGACAAAGAATAAATAGGAAATTCAAACCAATCTATTATGCCAACAAAACTCTGAATAATGCCCAAGAGCATTATAACACCACTAAAAAAGAGCTTCTTGCAGTTGTTTTCTCTTTTGATAAGTTTTGTCCATATCTTATCTTATCAAAAACTGTAGTCTACATTGATCATTCTGCCTTGAAGTATTTGTTCATCAAACAGGATGCCAAACCAAGGCTTATAAGGCAGGTTCTGCTTCTCCAAGGGTTTGACATTGAGATTAAGGATAAAAGAGGGACAAAGAACTTAGCCGCGGATCATTTTTCAAGACTTGAGAACCCAGACTTGGGAACATTCATAGAAGAGGAAATCACTGATGAATTTCCCGATGAACATCTTATGATATTGAAAGCCGAGCTTAATAACGATGAACCATGGTATGCTGATTATGTTAATTATATCGTTGGAAAAATTGTGCCTCTGAATTGGACACCTGAAAAAAGAAGAAGATTTTTCTCTCAAGTTAAGAATTATTTTTAGGATAAACCGTTCGCATTCAAGCTATGCCCGGACAATATGACGAGGTGATGCGTTGCTAGAAACAAAATCCTTGAAATCTTGGCACATTGTCATTCTGGACCAACTGGGGGTCATCATAGTAAGTCAATTACTGGAAGAAAAGTCTATGAATTAGGATTCTTTTGGCCTAGTATCTTTAAAGATGCTAAAGATTACGTGATAAGATGTGATGAATGTCAGAGATCAGGAAACTTATCATCAAGGAGTGAGATGCCTTAGAATAATATTCAGGTATGTGATGTATTTGACATATAGGGGCTAGACTTTATGGGACCCTTTCCTAACTCGAAGGGTAATAAATACATTTTAGTGGCGGTTGATGTTGATCCCTTTTTAACAGATCTTTGATTAGCTTGTTAAAGCTTTAGTTATCTTAGATAGATCTAAAATAACTATGATAGAAACCTTGAGTAATATATAAAGATTATGCGGAATCTAATCTTTATACACTAAAAGAACAATTAAACAATGTAACAGTAGCACAAGAACTTTTTCTCAACTCACAATATATTGAATGATTCACAAAACAACTATATGTTTTGCCTAATAGCTATGACTTTTCTATGTTGAATTGATATATCTAACTATGCTGTAGGGTTCCTTTTATACACTAAGAAAAACCCGAATAGGCTTACAAAATTGCTTTAAATGATCATGCATATGTATTCCTAATATATCTCATGCATATCACTTAAGCAGTACTAACTTCTTATACTAACAGTACTAATAAACTAACTAGCAGTACTAATGATCTATCATTTTGTACTGGCGGTACTAACTATAACTAACAGTACTAACTATTACAACTAGCAGTACTAATGACTTAGTTTATATTCTTCAATCTTCAGTAGCAGCACAAATCTTCAAATAGCAGTACTAAGTCCATCAGCAGTATATCCTTGTAGAAGCTCTTAATTCCCAACAGAGCTTGTTGACATAGTGAAGTTAAATAATGAGTTGGGTACTTAGGGAGTGGAGTAGGGAAAAGAGGAGCTTCGTAGCCGAACCACTATAAATCTCTATATCTTGGTTAAACCTTTCCATCTTTTATTTATTATTTTCATATATTTATAGTGTGATTGATTGATCTTATATACACTCGAATCTAAAGTTTTCGAAATAATTAAAATTTAAAACTATAAACTATTCAACCCCCCTTCTTCTAGTTTCCATAGGGGACAGGTTAACAACCCTTTCAAATGATGTCATTTTGAACTGGTCTAGTTTCCCTACTTTTAGTTGGGCTTTAAAGGTTTAGATCAATGTCTTTATGTTTTTTATAGGGGTTAACTTGATTGTCTGCCAGCCACGCTCATGTTGTGGTTGTAGCGATGTCGGGTGATCCGTTCTGTTCTATACCTTTTAAAATATATAATATATAAATATAAATATAAGATATACTTATAATATATAATATATAAAGATAAGAGGGTAAGAATCAAAAAATCACAATTATAGTAATCCGGGAGTATGATTCCTGGGTCGTTATCCCCGATGAGGAATGCAATTGAAAGTCGAGAGTCGTTTTGAGAATCGATGCTAGAATGGAATAAGATTTATTTTGGTTTTCTAAAACTACGAGAAAATTAAGGCAAAAACTTAAAAACACTTAAGGGAAGACAAATTTTAACTAAAAAACGCCACAACACGGTGAAATCCTAAACGGAGACCCTTTAAAAAACCCTAAATTATTTAACAATTAGAGCTTAAAATGGTCTTTTTTGGTTTCTTATAAGACTTAAATTGACTAAAGAAAGCTAAAACAAAGAAAAAGAATAGACTAAAAACGAAAGGAGATTTGAGATTGAAAACACTAAAAAAGTGAACGGGAAATGAATTCTCATTCTTTAAGAAATATGAATTTTTGCAATATAAACCCTACGGAAACAAAACTAATTTTCCTAGAAACTATATGATAAAATATAAAAAATTTAAAAAGAATTATATTTTTTTTACTTTTTTATAATTTTTTATGAATTAAAAACGATTTTAATAAAATTAAATGATTAAAAATACTAAACTATTTATAAAAATTCTAGAAAAATTATAAAAAATAGATTGAAAAATGAGGAATTTAAGAAACATAGTCTGAGATAACAGCTTTATGGGAAGAAGCTGTAAAAATAAGCTTAAAACATGCTTAATATCGCTAGAAGAGCTTAAATTTCTAAAATGGTGTTATAACAAAGTTAAGTAAGGGTAAGATTCTAACCGGGGAATGAGCTAGTGTCATGCACAATGGATTAAAGGGTGTGGGATAAAACACTGGTGAGGGTGGTGTGAGGGTGGTAGAGGTCCCGGGTTCGAGTCTTGCTCACCCGGGGCTTCCCACTATCCCAAGTGTTTTTATTTTTGCTATTTTTTTTACAACTTTTGAAAATACTGAAAAGTAAGCGACTTTTGCAAAATAACTATTTTTATAAACCATAAATAAGCACTAGAAAAAGCTAAAAAGAGTGACAGTTTGCTTATACACTCAAAGGGTAAAATGGCCTAACTGTTTTGATCTTTGAGCACAAATAAGCAAACCTAAATGAATAATAAGCTAAAACAGACAATAAGCTACGTCTAAAAAGCACATAAGCACAAATTATAAGCTAGATAGACAGAAAAGCTAAAAGGGCTTAAAATCACTTAAAATTCACACTAGAAAGCAAATAAGCTCAAATAAGCTTATGGCAAAACCAAATAAGCTAAAATGGGTTTATACTAACCTAATAAGAAAATCTAAGCAAGAATTAAACAAAATCAACAAGCAATAAGCTAAAAGAAAGAAATAAGCACTTAAAGAAAAACTAAAAACCAAACAGGCCCTAAGGGTATCTTTCAACTTATATTTCAATAAGCTATAAGATCCATATAGCTTATTAAGCTATACCACCTTAAAACCTGACCAATAAGCTACTTTGAATAGCTTTTTAAAATTATTTTGAAACTCAAATGACCAATTAAAAAGCTAAGTAAAAACTGCTTATGTACTCAACATGTATGGAGTTTATTTTGCTTTGAAAAGACAAACTGCTAAATTAAAACTTAAAAACAGATTACTAGATAAGCTAATTTTAACAAAATAAACTCAAACATATGAAATCTAGCCTAAAATCTACTAGTGTGCTAAATAACGAACCCTAACAACTACTATTACCATCTGATAATTAAGCTAGAAAAAGGCCTTTTCTATAATCCTAACTGATGCAGTTTGCACAATTATGACCAAATCCTAACTCTAACAATTGCAGACTAAGAGAACTTACTTCTAAACTTATATGACATTAAACTAAGAGGAACTTAACTATTAATTCTAGCTAAAAACAATCAAAAATTAACAAGCTTAAGGATTTGAGCTTAATGACTCAAATTTATAACAACTATCACAAATATTATCAATACTAGATTAAACCTACAAGCAACTTAAAATCCTGATTTCATAAACCTAGAAATGAGATTTAAAATAGATCTAAAAGGCCAAATGACTTATGACCGTACTAACTCTAGTTAGTACTGTCAATAACCAAACACCCCTTTAAAACACAAAAACTCATTATAAGCTTATGAAAATGTAAATAAGAGTTCAAAACTAAGATACCAGATACTATAGAGCTAAAAACAGACAAAAAGACCAAAATCCAATAAGCAAATAAGTCAGAATCAATAAACTATCAACTATGCTATATATATATTTTTTGGTTTTTGACAGATTTATAAAAAGAATAAATGAAAACTAAGATCTAAACTAAATAAAGAACATATTAAGCATTAAACAACAAATAAAAGTAGAATTAAGCTAATTAAAATAGCAATAAGCATTTATAAGCAGTTATAAGCTAATAATGCAAAATTAAGCTAAAATTGTAAAAAGGGGACTTACAGGAGCCTCTGCTTAAACGAGGCTTATCAAATGCTCTTATGAGCTATCAACAAGCTCTAGCTTATCACAAGGATAAGCTAGTAAAGTCCTGGAAACCCATCCATGTTTGGTTTCCCTTCCATTTCATAAGCTGTGGTAATATTTGGGAGTGGATTTGAATGTCATTAAGTCTATGAGCAAAACTAAGTGAACACTAGCTTGAGAAGTTAAAATGACAGCTTATTGAGATTTAACAGGTTATAAAAAGAGCTTATTAGATCATAATGAAAACACATCTTAATAATTGAACATTGAGAAAACTAACTTTTATTAATTCAAACAGTTGAGTACAAACTTAATAAAGAAAAATTACATTGATTTTAAAGACCATAAGCTAAATACAACTTTTAAGCTGAAATTACAATAATAAGCTAAAATTACTCTAAGTTACTCTAAAAACTATATCTCCTTTGCTGTGAGTGAGAAGGTCTTGTATTTATAGCTGAGAGAGAAGCTTCTAGGTCTCTCAACATACTCCTCCAAGCTTTGATCTCGTCCCTTCCTTTAATGCCAATCATTGGATCCTTTGTTTAAGCCGTTGGATCAAATAAGTGAGCACACGGATTGCCAGCGTGGCAATCCGTGTGTCAGAGTACTTGTGCTTCTTTAGCAAAAGATTTAGTGTAAAATTTCCATTCCTTGTGTGTTTCCTTGACTCCACGTGCCATACCCTTGTCCCGGCTTGACCAATGAGAGAGCTTGATGACGTATCCTTTTGCCAGCTCATAGCTTAGTACTCGAATCTTGATGCCACATCATCAATTTGAATTAACCCTTTGATTTTGACGGGTAATTGATTGAAGAAGATGATGAACAGTAAAAAGGGACTCGCGCCCTTTTTAACTGTTTTTGAAAGTTGGGTAAGTTTGACCAAGGGGGATGTTTTGACTTGGGCCCGGGTATAAAAGGAATGGGCTTGGTTATAAGGGTTTTGTTATAAAAGACTAACGACCGTTAGTCCTTTATTAATAAAAGGCTAACGGTGTTAGGGTTTTTGGGACTTTTTGCGAATTATGATTTAACATTAAGGGTTTTTATGGTATTTTGAGGATTTTGTCTTTTATGGGTTGACCAATGGTTGACCAAGGGTTGACTTTTGATGACCTTTTGCTAGAAACTTCCGGCTCTTGTGCACTCTATCCGTTCCCGTGTCCGTGTTTGTCCGGCTTTGACCGTTTTCTTGTGATTTTTGCATATTTATAAACAACAAAATATACAAATACAAGTATATTTTTTGCACATTTTGATCATTTAAGGGCTATTTTGAATATAATAAGGATATGTGATTTTTCACATATCAAAATTCCCCAAACTAAGTGATTGCGTGCACTCACGCAATATTATATACTCTAAAACCAAATACCTCAAAAACTTCCCCAAACTAAATCTTTGAAAAGTAGCAAAGATTTTTATGGGGAGAGTTAAGAAATCACAAGTTTTAAAACACCCCATTTTCCATTTTTCAAAACTTTTTCCATTTTTTTAATTATAATAATTACCTAGAATATTCTGACTTTCATTATTTCCATAACCGTTAAGGATCATAGAACAAGATGGATTTCGATCCGAGAATGCCCCAAAAAGGACAAATTCATCGTCCCCGACTGTTCAATTATCCAAACCAAGCTTAAAACGTAATCACAGTTAAATATTAGTAAAGATGCTAACACTACTCATATTTGTAATTTGTGAACTTTTCACTCCCGACAATTATTATATCTTAGGTGAATGTGCTATTTTGAATTTCAACCGTGGATTAACGTTTTGCAAAATTCTATGCTTCATGTTCCACCCGAGAATAATGAGTTTGAAGGCAAGATCATCCTATGTAGCGACTTTCGTCTCGGCACATCCCAACCTTGCGGCTAAGTGACCAGTCTTTTGACACCCCACAGAGACTAGTATCGGGACTCACGAACCTTAGGTTTCAAAAACTCTCAGGTTTCCCATATATACATAGCTTTAAAATAGAATAGTCAAAGTTCAAAAGCATATTTGAATTTAACAAAAGGAAATGTATTTATTAATTCAAACTTAATATTAAACATTTATGCAATTGTAACCTTCGACCTTTTAGAAGGCTGCAACATCGGTTGTGAGCCGGCAAGAGGTAGTAAACTTTTATCAGCCCACAGTTTACTTATATATATTTTTTTTCATTTTTCATCATTTCATATTTTTTTTACTTTATATAGAGAAGACTTCTTTTTGAAAAATTCAAGTATAAGTTTGAACTAAGACTAAAATTTTTGCTATACTCTACATAAAAATTGTTGATTTAAGTTTAATCTCCAAAAACAGCACGTATATTAATCCGGTTAGGAGCTTATGGGAGAAAAAGCCACAAATTACACACATGAGCTCTTAAGATTTCCAAATAATCCTTGCTTAGCATCCTACTCATACTAAACTCTATCATTTTCCGTTCTTCGCGAATTTCCGCAAACACTTAGCCTAAAAGTTAAGGAACAAGCTAGAGCTCAACACGCTCGATAGGGTCAAAATTCACTCTTATTCTACCCAGCAGGAAAGTCAAAAATTATGACAAAACACTTATTTTATTTTTGAAAAATTTTAAATCTTTTTGTGGAAAAACGAGGTACGTGAGAACAACGGTTGCAAGTATAATCAAATCGATAGATCCCCCCCATACTAGAATTAAACATTGTCCTCAATGTTTTAAGAAGGGTCTCTACGTAAATCCTAAGCCGTTTATTAAGTATGCTTAAAGATAAACGTTAGTCGATAAGATTAGGATATTGGATTTCCCCAAACTAATGGCAAGCAAAGGCTAGGAAGCTCGAGTGGACCGAGACAAAACACCAAACACGAGAGTCTTCAGAAAATTTTAGTTCAATCCTACAAAAAATCATAAGCACAAACAACAAGAAACGGAAGAGTACAAGCCTCCTCACATCATAATAGAAATAAAAAAGAAAATAGAAAGATAAGCATGGGGTGCCTCCCACGAAGCGCTTGTTTAGGGTCACTAAGCTTGACCCAATCCCCGCATTTATTTGTCCTTGGGGAAGGTTTGGAGATCCGGGACAACCAATTGTGGTACGTCCCCTTCAAAGTAGTGCTTAATTCGATGACCGTTCACCTTGAAATTTGGCCCGGAGTTTTGAGATAACTCAACGGTGCCATATGGAAAGACTTGGGTAATGGTGAACGGTCCGGACCAACGGGATTTTAATTTTCCTGAGAACATCTTCAATCTAGAGTTAAAAAGGAGGACTTGATCACTGACGTTGAAAACGCGGTTTTTGATCTTTGAGTCATGGATCCTCTTTGTTTTCTCTTTATAGATCAAAGAGTTCTCATATGCATGATCACGAAGCTCATTTAATTCATTGAGTTGAATTTTACGATGATAACCCGCGGTCTCAAGGTCAAAGTTTGCATGTTTTAAGGCCCAGTAGGCTTTGTGCTCGAGCTTGATCGGTAGATGACATGACTTTCCATACACGATCTTGTATGGGGTGCACCGATGGGTGTTTTGTAAGCTGTAGGGAAGGCCCAAAGTGCATCATCTAATTTGTCCGACCAAGAGGCACGATTTTCGCCTATGGTCCTTTTAATAATTCGTTTTAAGCCACAATTGGATACCTCAACTTGCCCACTTGTTTGTGGGTGATACGCGGTGGAGAGACGGTGAGTAACTCCATATTTAATCATGACCTTTGCAAACTGGTCATTGCAAAAATGGGTTTCGCGAACACTTATGATAGCACGAGGGGTACCGAATCGGGCGAAGAGAGATTTAAAAAATTTGCAAACAACTCGGGCGTCGTTAGTGGGGAGCGCTTTCGCTTCAACCCATTTTGACAAATAGTCGACGGCCACGAGTATATATTTGTTCCCTCGTGAAGACGGGAACGGCCCCATGAAATCTATGCCCCACACGTCAAAGATTTCGCAAACTTGGATGGAATTTTGAGGCATTTCATCACGCTGCGAAATTTTTCCTTGACGCTGACAAGTATCACATCGGGTGACCAAGTCATGGGCATCTTTGTAAATCGTGGGCCAATAAAATCCTGAGTCAAAAACCTTTTTGGCGGTGTAGTTGGCACCGTAATGTCCCCCGGTGGGTCCACTATGGCAAGCTATGAGGATGTCAACAGCTTCTTGGCCTGCAACACACCGCCGGATCATTTGATCCGCACATATTTTGAACAAATAGGGGTCGTCCCAAAAGTAATGTTTAACATCCTTGAAAAACTTGTTCTTTTGTTGGGACGACATCCCTTTAACAATGAAATTCCCCGCGTGGTAATTTGCATAATCGGCAAACCACGGGGTACTTGAGTCACTACGAGAAGTCACCATATTAAGTGTCTCGAGAGGAAACTTTTCATTCACCTCTTTTGGGTCGAGCACATTTTCATACGGGTTTTCTAATCGGGAAAGATGATCGGCCGCGAGATTCTTGGCTCCTTTTGTGTCAATTACGTTGAAATCGAACTCTTGAAGGAGGAGAACCCACCGGAGCAATCTTGCCTTGGAATCTTTTTTAGCAAAGAGATATTTTAGGGCAGAGTGATCCGTATACACTACGCTTTTGTTCAAGATGAGGTAAGACCGGAATTTTTCAAAGGCATACACCACGGCTAACATTTCTTTCTCCGTCGTGGTGTAATGCGATTCCGCCTCGTTCATTGTTTTACTAGCATAGTGTATAGGCCTAAAGTGTTTTTCATGACGTTGCCCCAAGACTACACCTATGGCAAAGTCGCTTGCATCGCACATAAGCCTAAAGGATAGGTCTCAGACTGGAACAATCAAGATTGAAGCTTCGGTAAGTTTTTTCTTTAATGTTTAAAAAGATTAAATACAATCATCGGAGAAAATGAACGGAGTATTTTTCTCAAGGAGATAAGTCATCGGTCGGGAAATTTTAGAAAAATCCTTAATGAACCATCGGTAGAAACCGGCATGACCGAGAAAACTCCTAACACCCTTTATGGTGGTGGGATGAGGTAACTTAGCAATCACGTCGATTTTGGCTTTATCAACCTCAATCCCTTTTTTGGAAATCTTATGGCCAAAGACAATGCCTTCCTTTACCATAAAATGACTTTTTTCCGAATTAAGACAAAGATTGGTGTCTTCACACCTTTGAAGCATCTTGTCTACATAAGAAAGGTAATTTTCGAATGAATCCCCAAAGACCGAAAAGTCGTCCATGAAGACTTCCATCGTTTTTTCGATCATATCATGAAAGATAGCCATCATACACCTCTAGAACGTGCCCGGTGCATTGCATAAGCCAAAAAGCATGCGACGATAGGCGAACATTCCGTAAGGATACGTAAATGTTGTCTTTTCTTGATCATGAGGGTCGATGGGAATTTGAAAGTAACCCGAGAAACTATCGAGAAAACAATAGTAATCGTTTCCCGCTAATCTCTCAAGCATTTGATCCATAAACGGTAGTGGAAAGTGGTCTTTACGGGTGGCTTCATTTAACTTTCGGTAGTTAATGCATACACACCATCCCGTAACGAATCGAGTCGGAATTAATTTATTTTCATCATTTTCAACAACGGTAAAGCCACCCTTTTTCGGTACGCAATGTACGGGGCTTACCCAAGGACTATCTGAGATCGGGTAGATTAATCCAGCGTCAAGAAGTTTTTCAACCTCCTTTTTGATGACATCGTGGATCTTTGGATTCACTCGTCTTTGGTGTTGAACCGCCTGTTTGTAGTCCTCTTCCATAAGAATCTTGTGAGTACAAAATTCTGGGTTAATACCCTTGATGTCGGAGAGTTTCCAAGAGATGGCTCGCTTGTGTGACTTCAAAACCTTTATGAGAGTGGCTTTTTCCTTGACACTCAAGTCTTTAGCAATTATGACTGGTAACTTGTTGTCACCTTCTAAAAATGCGTATTCGAGATGAGGAGGTAAGTCCTTGAGTTTGACCTCGAGAGGTTCGTCAATTGAAGATTTATCATTCATAGCTTCACAAATTTTGAGTTCTTTTCGAATTTCAGGCAAATAATTTCCTTGGTTGGGAAGGGTTGATGGATCATCATTAAGAAATGATTCTAGAAGAAGAATATCCCCCTCCGGGTCATAGTAAGAGTCATCAACTTTCGGTGAAGTTGGATCATCTTCAAGAGCAAGGAAAGCATCGACTTCCTCAAGAAGAAAATCACTATCCCCGAAGGGAGTGAGAGTTGGAGAAGAGGTAGAGACGATCGGGTCATAGTAAGGAGTGGGATTGCCACTTACGATCACATCGAAGAAACCGAGAACTTCTTGAGAATACTCCTCACAAGCCATTTCAATAACGTCTATTCGGTTAACCGAATTATCATTGTAATTAGAGGAGTATCTCGAAGTTTGGTCAAGATTGAATGTTATGGCTTCTTTTCCAACACGAAGAGTTAATTCTCCTTCGTAAACATCAATCAAAGCACGTCCGGTCTTTAAGAAAGATCTCCCAAGAATTAGAGGAACTCGGGGATCGGCATCAAAGTCTACGACTACAAAGTCGGCCGGGAATTTGAACTTTCCTACTTTTAGGTAGACATCTTCGGCGATACCGATCGGTTTGGTAATCGAACGGTCTGCAAGTTCAAGAGTCATACAAGTAGGAGTGAGCTCAGGAAGAGAAAGCTTTTTCCACACGGATAATGGCATGAGATTTATGCTAGCGCCAAGATCGGCCAAGGCTAAGCACTCTTCCATTCTGGGAAAATCGCATGGTATTAGAAATTTGCCTGGGTCTCCAAGTTTTTCAGGTAACTTGTTAAGGATGACCGCCGAACAATGTTCATTCAAAGGAGTTCTAGCCATTTCACTTAATTTTTCTTTGTTTCCAATTAAGGCTTTAAGAGTCGAGGTAAATTTTGGCATAAGAATCAAAGCATCCACTAAACTAATTTCAAAACTCATATCTTGAAAGATTTTGTAGAATTTCTCGATTTGGTCGTTAGCTTTTTCACGGCGCCTTTCATCATTACGTCTCGAAGGATACGGAATTGACAGTTTCAAGTGAGGCATCAGAGCACTAACGCGAGCAATAGCGAGCTTATAATTTGGTACTTGAGGTTGAACTTGGACAACCGGAGGTTGGACGTCTTCGGTACTTCTGTTATTAGTAGGAAGCACCGTATCCTTTGTCACCTTGGGTTCACGTTCCACTACTTTAGGAGGAGAAGAAGTAGTAGTAGGAATCGTGGGTCCTTGATAAGCAACACC
>BQNB010107117.1:0-23236 GCA_026074375.1 Tanacetum coccineum | reverse complement strand
GCATTAGATTAGGACCGGTTAAGAATAAGAGAGAGGAGGCTAGAGAGTATTTTTATACATTTTCAATTTTCATTAACAAAGGAAAAAATGAGGAAGGAAGGGAGATTACAAATCAACAACTCTAAACCTCTTTACTAATGAGGTATTTATACTACTTGGCTAACTTCCTATCTTTTTCCAACTTTGACTATTTGGTCATACTTGGTCAACATCTACTTAAGTTTGACCAAGCTTGACTTATTACAATATAAATACAAACTAAAGTAATATTTATTACAAGACCAATTCATTGTTAATAATTAACACTTTTTAATTTCTAACACTTACAACTTAGTTTGTATCTAAAAATAAAGAGTTATGCTACAACCACAAAAGGTTTACAAAAAATATCCATAAAATAAGGTGTTATGTTTTGATTGGTGGCTTTTGTAATAAGTTCGCTCTCTTCTCTTTGATTAACTCACTCAAAACATAATGCTTCATTTTTGTGGATGTTTTTTTTGTAAACCTTTTGTGGTTGTAGCATAACTGAAAATAAACTGACGTTTGTGTAGAGGTGAGCTCTTATGTATGCAATTCTGTTTAAATTTGGTCGTAAGTTCTTACATTATATGGTTTCTATATGTTATATTGGTGACTTCTTATTTGTTAAGTAATAGAAGCTATTTTTTGCGCTGTCGAAAATAAATATGTGTTCATGAGTGCTCATTTCGAGTGATGCGTATAGAAACTAATATTTTGTTTTGTAACATTATGCATTGTTTTATAAAATACAGATTGATTTTTGAATTGAAAAAGTTATTTTATATTTTTTTTTATATATGGATTTGTATTTTTAGCTTACCACTATTGTTGGTGTTGGAAATCTGTGCAGAATGCAACAAAAAGATTTTAGTGTGTATATTGGTTGTAACACAGGTACGTGTTCAAATTTTTATGCTAATAATGTGTAATTTTCGTTCGGGAGTAGTGCTGTTAGCGCGGGATTCTAAGCATGAATTGTTTTTTAGATGTTTTCAGTGGAATTCTTGATTTTCGGGGGTTCCATTTATATATTGGTCTTAATATAACGCACTTACATAGAAAAAGGTGAGGAACATAAGACGATGTGGGTATGATGAGTAGACTTTGATTTTTTTAGCATTCCATATTTATATGATGAGAAATCCAGAATAATTGATATAATGCATCTGCCTAACAAAAAGATGAGGGATAGAAGACGACGTGGCAAAAGACATTTGGTGTAAATTCTATCACTATGTCGTCTTTTGTTTCCCACCTTTCTTTAGCTAGGTATGTTTTATCACTTACCTTCACTTATGATCATCTTAATCTCAACTGCCACTAAAGATTGCGTTTAGACATTATTTTATTCTAAATAACTAGATTAAATTTATATAACCATCATATTGTTTTATTACATCAAGGTGTTGGGTCAATTCTCGGATTATATACATGTTCACCTAGTATGTGGTAAGATTGGTGCAGGAGCCGCAAACTTAAATTGACCATTGTTGAATAATACATAGCCACAAATAAGGAAATATACAGGTTTGGACATCTCAATGTTAATGCCTTTGAGTTCCACATGCATAGAATCTAGCAAAAAAACACGGGGTGGTAATTGCTGATTTAAGTCACGCAACAAAGATTACGGTTTTGAAGGTTATGATGGATGTATGCAGCAAGATATGTTATGTTCATTGTAGTTGTGATTAGAGATCCACTCAGGAAATGTTGTGCCATTATGTTTTTTTAACTATATGTTGAATTTAAACTTTTTGGTTATGAATTGATGTGCTAAAATACATTAAAAATTTTATTTAGTAGTTTTGTCTTCGTATTATATTTATATTAGGGTCAAACTGTTATTGAATATATAACAATATCAAATATATATAGACAACAATTAACGAATATTCAGCTCCGCAACAAAGCGCGACCACCTAATACCTCGTTATAATATTAATTTAAGAAAACTTTATACTTAAGTTGATATAGTAACGTCTGTTTAATTTGAATGTCTCGTCATAAACATGCCGCGAGCCAAGTAACATGCTTCAGTTCTTAAAACTTAATAGCATTCTTCAAAGTTATGATGACATTTTTATTAGTCAAATTTATGACGATTGATAATCATTGATACAACAAACCAACATGGGTTGTAATAAATTATATTGTTATGATTAACACAATGATGAAATAAGAAAACACCAAGACAATTTAATGCAAAACTGCTAAAAAGGTACACAGAACACTGCAATCCATGCAGCTGTTAGTAATGTTCCTTATTTTTTTGTTAGTTAGACTCACGTGCTTCGCACGTGATGGCAATATCGTCCTTTCGCCTTTCCCACTCGATTACACACCTCTACCACATTACTGTTTACCCTTTAGCTTACCGGTAAAGCTATTCAGTAACTCAAGGATGAAATTTGCAAAAACAAAGTTTGAGTATTTAATATCTATCTACCACTCATTTAAGTCAAACAAATCAAACCATTAATTCGCATACACACATACACACACACACACGACATACACAATTAAGAACACCCTAAAATTTTCATAAGAAAAAGATGTCTCATTGTCTTGATCTTGTTATTGATTCTAACTCATATGTAATAGCAAACATGATGGTGATCCATTATGAGAGGGAGATAGCCAGAGACTTGTAGTAGGCTAGAGAGATGATGAATCTATGCCAGGGGTTTACTGACAGGGTATTAGAGAGGGATAGCTGATTGTTGAGCTCCAAACCTTTCATACATCAAGAGTTGCAATGGCAAGTATAAAAGAGCTAAAGAGACTTCAGACTGTTAACTTGAGGAAGACGAGGATGTTGATGAGGATGGTTAGGGAAATGCACAAAAAACTACTTGAAAATATTAAGTTTGTTATCAGTCTGAGGGAGATGTGAGGGGGTTGTTCTATGGAGGTTGGGAGAGGATTTATTTTGATAGGGTTGATTTGGGGATGGTGGAGACTAGTTAGTGGCTGGTATGTATGTATGTAGATAGTGTTTGTTGGTTATGTTGATGTTGTTTTAGTTATTTTTGTGATGTGGTAGTATGTGAATCTTGGTAATTAATGAATCGTTTCACCTTGTTTAGCATCAAATAATATGATGTTTTATGCAGACTTATGTTATTTTTGTATTTCGCTAAGGTTTATTATTTTACATTGTTTGTCTTATAAAATTCAAATGTGAGTTTGCAACCACAAGACCAGCTTTTGGTCATGATACAAACATAAACATAAAACTTTAAAATAGATTGAACCAAATTCAAAATCATAAACATCACATTCCCATTATTCCAAAACATAACCATAACCATAAACAAACATAACATAAACATAAACACACATAAACAAACATAACCATAACAACCCCCAACCCCAACCTAGTTGTCCGACCACCCCCCTCAGTGAACCAACATAATCGCCTCAACAAATTCCCACTTCTTGAGTGTTACCCTATAGATTAGTTGAGTGATTTTTCCATCTTCCTATTTTGTGAGGTGTTTGGTTGTGTACTTGTAATATATCAAATAAGTTCTTTAACGGAAAATATCCTTAGGTATACATTTTTGCAAACTTCTAAAGGATACTTGAAGATAAGTAGGATTCAAGTGGGGGGATATTTGATGACATCAAATAACGTCACTTTTATAGCATCATTATCCCATGTAATTAACCTATTTTACATAATTATTGCAAAGAATTGTTGCTTAATCGTTTATATTTGAGAATTGCAGTAATTATGGAGTACTTGGTGAAGATTAGCTAAAAGGCACGCATTTTGTAGCATAAATGAAGAGTTCGAGAAAGTCTACTGATCTGAAAGCAAATACGCCATATTATTATAGACCTATACGACGTATCCAAGACTTTGACGAATCAAAAGACCATTGCCTGACTTTGAAGAATACGCCGTATCCACATCAGTATATATGTCGTATATTATACTTTGGTCAAATATCAAGAAAAGAACACTTTCAGCCAATACTCTGTATCCAATAAGTCTGATACGCCGTATCGAGGAGTCTGATATGCCGTATCCAGGAGGTCCGATATGCCGTATCCATATCAGCTCAAGGAAATTCTTAAATAATTTATTCTTGGGGACCACGCCAAGTCATCTAATACGCCATATTGAGCTTATCAATACGCCGCATCGAACCGACTTCCAGACCACTATATATAGACGACCCTAAACTCAGTTTTAGGTATGGAAGTGAATCCCTAAACCACCAAGTCGACCAAAAGACGATCAGAAGAGCATAGAAGGTCAGAAAAGAGCCTCAAGATCATAGGAAAACTCTTGTAATCTTCGCGCAACCGAATACGCGTTCAATTGAGGTTTCTTTATTTTAATCGGTCATATATCAAACCGTGTGTATTTTTACAATGACTATTGGCTGATACCTTTAGGTATCAACCATGTTTATGAAGATCTAATGTTTGGTTTGTTTATCTTGATTGCTTAATTTATCATTGATTGTTGTTTATGTTTATCAATTTATATTCGTTTACGTGATTAAGCATGCAACCTATCATTGAACTGGGTCTACTCCTACATATTTAATGCGCTGCAACTTCGGTGTTGTTTGGGTGTATGCTAAGAGTCCGGGATAGCTCTCCATATTGCAATTTATATACCTAGAATCATAGGATCACAAATATTGACCTATCCTTGTCTTTAGTTTAATGAGCTTAGTTGAGCCATAAGGTGACCTTGGTATCAACGAGTACGTTCTTATTCCATTGGTAAGGACTCGGACAATGGACTACTAGTATATAAAGAGTCGTTAAGCAGTAAGTGGGTAAAGTCTTGATGAGCTAGGGTTTGGTAAGAGCACCATTACTTAGATCCTAAGATAGATTATAATCAACATATGGAAGCTTTATGTGGATGTGTCTAATTATGACGTAATTAGCATGTCTAGGTCTTAGGAAGAAGTACCGCCTAAGTCTAGGAATGATATGCCCTTCGAGATAAGACAATCATTGCACTAAATAAACAAACCTGTGTTTTATCAGATTATTCATGGTTGATAAGTTTTCCTTACATTAGTTCTTGACCGCTTCTCTATCATTTTCTTGTCTTCTTGTGTGTGTTTATTGCTTTACTTGTCATCAAAACCTTAGGTTAGATACACTAAACTCGTGCCAGTCTCTCAGGCTGAAAACCCTCCTTTTGCGTTAGTTTAGGTTTAATTAGAATAATTAGGTTAAATTAGTATCAAAACTAGATAGATAAAATACCAGTAGAATTAAGAGTTAACTTCCACTCTCAGTGATCGATACCCTATTTACTACGAAACTCCATCTGACCAGGTACACTGCCCGTTAAAGTGTTGTTTTTAGGTATAGTCGGCATAAAATAAATAGTAAAACTTGATACATAAATAACACATACACAACGACACATCATTGTTGCATGTAGTTCTGATTAAATGATGGGTGTGGGTTGTAGTTGTTATTGGCTAGATGATGTTACATGTAGGTAATCTGTGATGGTTGATCTTGGTGAAACACTGGATAGTTATACGGATTATGAGAATGTGCCATTAATGCCAATGGATCATGTGATTTTGCAAGTCATTCTGCTCTGATTTGGTTCACCTCAGCTTGATTGAATTTTTGGAAATCATACAATTAAGTGTAGTCCACTTCATACAGATCCTTTGTTTGATGAACAACAGTGACATATCGATTCCATTCCGGCTGGAGATTGTTTAAGAACTTGAGATTGCTGGCAATCTTTTCTGGAAAGTGTTTTTCTCTAGAGAAATCATTCATTAACTTCGAGAAGCAATGACAGTATGATTCAGTTGATTCTCCTTTAGTAGATTTGAACTTTTCCCATTCATTAAACAATTTAGCCTTCTTCTCCTTAGCTCCAATGGTAGAACCTTTCATCATTTGTTCAACACGTAACCAAATCTCCTTAGCTGTCTGACAACTGTCTACTGCAACATAGATGTCTTTTGGAAGACCCATAAGGATAGTCTGAATTGCCTGATCATTAGCTTCCATTTGTTTTGCTTCTTGATCAGTGAGTTCATCATCCGTCTGCTCATGAGTAGACTCATCTACAGGTGGTACACTGTTAGCAACACCGGGTTCATGGATAATTCATCTCATGTAACGACCATTCTTGATTGAATTCACAAGCAATTTCCCGTTTGGTTTACTCTTTGCATATCGAAGAAGACGAGAAGACCATAGAACGTAGTTGTCTTTGTTGAGCATGAGTGGATGGTTTTTGGAACCAACAGCATAAATATCTTGTTGAGTCGACATTGCAAAAGTGGTGTGAAAAGATATAGAAGGATCGTTGTTTAGTGATTAGTGATTATGGGAATGAAATTCTAATTCACGGGATTTTACAATTCTATGATTAAACCGAGAAAAGAAATGAAACTTTCGCGGGATTTTACTAACCAAGAAGAAATCGTGAAACGAAGTCAAAAAGTAAACTTTTGATTTTACCAAAAATGAGATAACCGAATGTGGTTTTAGCCTTGAACCGAAAATGAAATTCATTGAATTGTACCGAAATTGGTATAATTTGCCCAACATAAATGGTATAATTCTCCTGATCATATTGGTATAATTTTCCTAGTATTCTTTGGTATAATTCGCCTAACACAAACTATATAATTCACCTAAGCTCTGCAGTATAAATCGCCTAGCTTTGCGGTATAAATCACCTCCTTGGAAAGTGTATAATCCGCCTAAGGATTTCAGTATAATTTGCCTAACTTCAGAGGTATAATTCGCCTAACTTTTGTGGTATAATTTGCCTAACTCACTTGGTATAATTCGCCCAATGAGAACAAAATGTACTTTTGTCTTTTTGGCTAAAATTTTGGAACTTTGTCCCCTCCTTCTTCTTCAAATGATTACCCAATCAAAAATAAGCCATGGACAAAGCTTGAATAAACACTAAATAATACCACTTTTGACACAAATAAACTACACGAAAAAGTACCAAATAAGCTAGAATGAGCTTTTGAAATCCCCTTTTTCCAACCGTAACCACAAAAGACTTAACCAACCAAAAAAACATTTTAAGACACAATAAAAAGCTATAAAGCTAATCAAATAAGCCACAAAAAAGACTTTTGGTGAGAAAATAAGCTTAAAACTAATAAATAAGCACGAAAACTTTAAGCTTTTTGAGAAAAATGAAGATAATACCAAATAAGCCGTAGATTTTTATCTTCAAAGAGCTCAAAGAAAGCTATACTAAAGACGAAATACCCAAGACTAGAAAACGAAAATAAGCTCAAAATAAGCTAAACAAGAACCTCATAAACCACTAGTTACTCCTTGGCTCTTAATACCACATGTTAGCCTATATCTTTCACATATATACACATGAATTTCGAAGAGATTTAGAGAGAGAAGTTTAGAGAGAGAAAGAGAAGGATAGAAAGATGAGAGAAAAGAGAGAAAGTTAGTGACTTCACTAAGAAAGAAATGAGAAGCAACACCCTTCACCTTGTGTGGTGAAGGGTATTTATAGTAAAAGAGATAGAAAAACATAACTAGGGACGTGTGGGGTTTCATGGTCGTCTACCTGGGCTTTAGCCTGATACTAAGGCCCAATTAGCTTAAAAGACATTCCCGTAAACTAGGTTTTCCTATACAAGGCTCAAGAATAATAGTGACCATCACTTTACATAAAAACACGACTAAAACTTGGAGTGAGATGTCAATAGATAACGTGTGTATCTCCGTGATAAATGAGACAAGTCTCTTTTGAGAGAAACTCGAATAGCTGGGAAGGGTTGTGCATTACATTACTGGGTCCATGATGTCTTTCTTCAATACCAACAATCATCTTTGTGATTTTAATAGATTATGTATTGACCCGGTTTATGCCTAAGTGTATGGAGAACTTCTTTCTTTAGACCCTTTATCCTTACATTTCTTTTTCATTCTTCAACCCCTTCACTGCTTACCAAGACGTCATCACTAACACCTTGTTGTGATTGTTCCATTGTTAGCTCAACCTTAGTCGACATTTTTCTCTTATTCTTATTCATCTCCAATCATACCTAAGGACTTCTAATCTATATATAGAATGTACATGGATAGATCTCTCCGGTTTTGGTTGGATCATAGGACTTATACCTAACCTTAACCACCTTATGACTTCATTGACGTCATGAGTTAATTGGTTGTTGGGTATAGAGATCGAACCTTAAAACCATTGAAAATCAATCAAAGTGTTTGATAGAAATCAAGACATTTTAACACTTTGAGAGTTTCATTCTTTTGAAATACTCTCCCTACACATGTGCATCGATATTCGAAATGATTTCCCACATGAAGGAAAGAGATATGCAATTAGAGTCTTAAAGATCACATTCTTCTAGATCACATTTTAATCACATTTTCTCCCCTTATTTTAAATATTAAATCTCTTAGTATTTGAAATACCAATTGATTAAAATTTTAGACCTGAAAAGTTTCACAGAGAGAAAAATGTTACCATAACTTTGTGATTTTAATTAATTTATGTATTGACCGGTTTTTGCCTAAGTGTATGGAGAACTTTCTTTCTTTAGACCCTTTATCTTAAATTTCTTATTTCATTCTTCAACCCTTCATGCGTACTCCAAGGACTTCATCACTAACACCTTGTTGTGATTGTTCCATTGTTAGCTCAACCTTAGTCGACATTTTTCTCTTATTCTTATTCATCTCCAATCATACCTAAGGACTTATAATCTATATATAGAATGTCCATGGATAGATCTCTCCGGTTTTGGTTGGATCATAGGACTTATACCTAACCTTAACCACCTTATGACTTCATTGACGTCATGAGTTAATTGGTTGTTGGGTATAGAGATCGAACCTTAAAACCATTGAAAATCAATCAAAGTGTTTGATCAGAAATCAAGACATAGCCCTCAAGCCAGTTTTTAAAGTCTACATTTCTTTTTCATAAACTTTTAGAGGTTATAGTTTGAGTCTGGGCTTCTTGTTCCTATCATATTAGCTTTTAAGCTTGGATTTATGTTAATTGATTTTTAGTGCCTGTACTAGCTTTGTTTAAATGTTAAAATGCAGTAAGAAATGTTTCCTTATGAGTGCAATATGTCATTTAAGTTTTAGCATAAAACTGTCATAGGGAGAAAAATGTTTATTAGCATTAATTATGGTAACATTTTTCTAATTGCCTTGATGAACAGTGTATATTATAATTTGACATTGAAGTACCACATTTTAATTTCATTGAATATTTTTTGATACATAAATTGACATTTATGAGATGTATCTAAAAAACATTAAAGGCTTTGGTTTTAAAAGCTCCCCTTCAAAAATTGATCCATACAAATATGACATTTTTGAGAAAATTGATACCACAATTTTGGAAAAGTATATGAGGAGGGAGTGTTGAACATACAATTTTGAAAGATGCTACTTGTTATGCAAATGATTTGACATTTAAAGTTTTTCTTAAAAAATTGTGTTCAACGATTTTAAAAACCACATGTTAGAAGACTTCTCTTCTATTGTAAAGTAAGTGCACTGAAACGTCCACTTCCCTATGTCATTCGGGATCGGGTTATAGTCTGAAGTAACTGTAAGCCATTGTCATGAGCTCAAAACTTTTAAATGTTTTGTATAGGCGCCTAAGACCCAAGAAATTTGACTTTCTCTTTAACAGGATAAGTTATCTTAAAAGATACACTTTCTTACAATAAGGTCTGAGTAATGTACTGAAATGTACATAAGTCATTAAAAAGTTTAGAAATGACATGTTTTAAAACGTTTGAACTCTTACTCGAACTTCATTTATACACCCGTGTCAATGTTAATCGACATTTCTAGGTATGTAAATGTTATCGATTCCGAGAGACATGTCGAGAAGATTCTTTTAGTTATTTTTTAAATATTTTCTGATTTTATTTTTTGTTTTTCTAGGTTTTATATTTTTCTATTTCTTTTTGTTGGTTTTATATTTTTGTATTTTCTTTTTTTTCATAAATATTTACAAGTTTGATGTTTGATAAATCAAGCAGATTCGTTTGCCAGAACCTCCAGTTCTTCTAGAGTCAAACATCTCATACCGTGTCGTATGACAAGGTACATAAATGTATCTTCAGGTAAGGCTTTAGTAAACAGGTCAGCTAACTGGTATTCAGTTCCGATAAAGAATAATTCAGCTATACCCTTTTCAAAATGTTCCTTTATGAAGTGATATCTGACATCAATGTGCTTCGTACGGGAAGGATGGACTGGATTGCACGAGATGGCTATGGCTGCTTATGAGTCACAATACATAGGTATTTTATCAAAGTGAAAGCCATAATCTATGAGCTTAGTTCTCAACCAGAGAACTTGAGCATAGCACGCAGATAGAGACACATACTCGGCTTCTACTATAGACATAGAAGTTCAGTCCTCCTTCTTGGACGACCAGCTAAATAGCTTATCACCACCTAGAAAGTGTATGCCACCAGATGTGCTTTTATGTGAATCGAGACAGCCCGCGTGATCCGAATCTGAAAAAGTAGTTAGTTCGAATCCGGTGTCCTTCAGATATCAGAGTCCCATATTAATGGTATTCTTAAGGTACTGAAAGATCCGTTTAACCTCCTTGAGGTGATTTTCAGCTGGTCTCGCTTGATAACGAGCACAATAACATGTTGCATGTATAAAATCTGGTCTACTTGCTGTTAAGTACATGAGTGCCCTGACCATGCTACGATATTTCGTTTGGTCTACGGGTGTTCCACTTAAGTCAGCATCTAGGGGTTTAGTAGCCATTGGAGTACCAATGCTATCACATGAGGTCATACCATGATTTTTAAGTATCTTTTGAGCATACTTAGCTTGGTTAATAAAGATACCACACGAGGATTGGTAAATCTGAATTTCTAGAAAGAATTTCAGCTCCCTTATCATAGACATTTCAAATTTGTTGTGCATTAATATTTCAAACTTTTTGGAAAGTTTTAGGTTCGTGGAACCAAAAATAATATCATCAACGTAAATTTGCACTAGCAATATGTCTTCCCCTTTTTTTGTAATGGACAGAGTTGGATCAATAGAACCTTTGGAAAATCCTTTGGATACCAGGAAGTTGGAGAGTTCATCGTACCACGCTCTTGGAGCTTGCATGAGTCCATACAATGCCTTTTTGAGATGGTAGACTTTGTCAGGATGATGTGGGTCTACGAATCCATCTGGCTGGTTGACATATACTTCTTTCTTCAGAGGTCCGTTAAGAAATGTTGTCTTGACGTCTATCTGGTATACTGGAAATGATTTGTGTGCAGCATACACAACGAATAACCAGACCGTTTCCAACTGAGCGACTCGTGTAAATGACTCTTCGAAATCAATTCCTTCCTTTTGATCGTATCCCTTAGCTACAAGATGAGCTTTGTTACGTATTATAGTATTATCTTCATCATGTTTGTTTTCCCAGAGCCACTTTATGTTAATGACATTTTTACATAATGGTTTGTCGACTAATTCCCATACATCTAGTCGTTCAAACTGGTGAATTTCTTCCTGCATCGCTTTAATCCATGAAGAATCAGCTATGGCTTCTTTGATGTTCTTCGGTTCGGTTCGACTCACGGTGAGTGCGAACATACACATCTCGCCATCTGCTTCTAGCTGTCGTCTTGTTCTAATTGATTAAGAAGGATTTCCATTAACTTGTTCTAACAGATGATCTTTTGTCCAACGGTTTTCAGAAGGATGACGTTGATAGAATGTATGCATGTTTGGCGAATCAACATATCGAGAAGATGTCTCCCCTTGTTCATGTATCGGTGTACTAAAGATGTTGATAAATTTGTCTTTATTAACTTGTGCATTTTCTTCATGAGTTTTTGCTTGATTAATGTTCGCAGTAGCAGTGATAGTTGGTGCTTGAGTTGGTGCTTGAGTTGTAGTTTTAGGTGTTGTGTGAATATTCAATGGAGGTGTATCTGCAACAACGGTTGTTGAAGTAGATGGAGTTGTGTTTTGTTGTTGATGTTGATTGAGTGCATCAGTATCATGTACAACGAAAGACTTTGACACAACTTGAGTAGTTCCATTTAGTAATTCATCGAACATCAGAATAAATAGCAAATCTAGCTCATTTGACATTCTTACTATCTCAGCTGCATGATAAACATTTTCTTGACTTTGGGGATCGAGACTTAAATTGTCTTTTTCAAATGCCGTTGTTGGACATTATGAAACAGGGACAGAACTGACGTGATCTCACGCCATATGAGGCAATTCGTCAAAGTTAACATGAATGGTTTCAACTATCACTCATGTTCTCTTGTTATATACTCTGTAAGCTCTTAACTGAGTAGAATACCCTACAAAAAGACATACTTCACCTTTTTCTTTCATCTTGTCAAGATTTTCACCATCTCTGACAATGTAACATAAAGAACCAAATATGTGAAAGAATTTTACAGACGGTTTTCGGCCATTGATGATGTGGTAAGGAGTTTTCTCATGTCGAGGAATTACAAGTGAACGGTTTTGAGTAAAACATGTTGTGGCAATTACTTCAGCCCAAAAGAACAAGAACTTTAGCGGCGCTTAGCATTGTTCGAGCAGCCTCAACAACAGTACAGTTCCCTCTTTCGACAACGTCATTCTGTTATGGTGTTTGAGCAGTTGACGTCTGGTGTTCAATACCTTCTTGAGCAAAGTATGCATGAAGAGTTTTATTCAAGAATTTTGTGCCTTTGTCAGTTTGAATTATTCTTACTTGAGCGTGAAGTCCTCATTGGACAAGTTTGAGAAAATAGATGAGAACTTTAGGTGTTTCGTCTTTGGATCTCAAGAAGTGAGTCCAAGTATATCTTGAATAGTCATCAACAATTACCAGCACATATTTCATACCATTAAAGCTTTCTATCCTCATGGGATCATGGTATGCGTTTAATTACACATACCTTTTACCTAATAAATTGACCTTAAATGACCAAAAACATACCAAAAATACATTATATTTGTATGTTTTCAATTATATTGTGCAGGAAACGAATATCCAAGAAAAGGACAAAAACAAAGCCAAAAACAACAAAACCGAGCACGAGAACGGAAAGAGCATGAAGCAAAAGTCAAGATCAAAGCCAAATCAAAAAGTCAAAGTCAACCCCGACAAAAGTCAAAGTCAAAGACGGAGCAAAATCGAAGAAAAACTTAATGGGCCAACCCGCAACCATCTAATGGGCCGGGACAGTCCATTAAGCTTTTATATTGAAGACCTTTATAAGCCTTAAAAGATAAAAGCCCAAAATCCCCTTTTATTATATAAAGGCCCAAACTGCCAACCCTAAGCCCAAACCCCCTTTCACTTGTTTAACCCAACCCTTTACACCTTACACAGTTAGTCCTTTAAAGACCAACAGTGTAATACCAACCCAACCTCAAGGGCCAACGATGAACTAAACAAGGACTTGTGGTGCAAACAAAACATACAAGTTAGGGGACCAATTTTGTCAAAACCCTAAAACATTTACCCTGCACCCTAAGTAGATATAAAACACTGTTTATCTCTTCCCTTTTCCCGCCAACCCCATACATACTATTCATCTATAGTTTTTCACTTTAACCTGCAACAACACAACTAAAACCTTCACCCCATGCCAAAAATAACATCACCCTCACCTTACCCTACCTTATAACAAACCAAAAAAATAGGTTGGCAATCCAAAGGGTTTTGATTGGACGAAGGATTGATAGCTAGGATCAATTAGTTTAGGCTCCAAGGCAAAATAGAAGGCCAAGATGAAACCTTGTTTCCTCTCACAACAAAAGCACAACTAGCACACAATGAAGACATGGACTGTTTATTTAAAGAAGGAAGAAGATAGAGAAACAGTAACTAATAGAGGAGTAGCCTTAGTTTAACTTTTAATGTTTTAAGTTTTATATTTTCTGTCATTTTTACTTTAAATCTTGTAAACCTTTAATGTTTTAATGGAAGTTTAAGTTTTATGCAAAAAATTATCTTTTGAAATTCTCTTAAATTGTTACCCGTGTTCTAGCTTATTTATGCTTAAAGTCAGCTTAAATCTGCTTCTTGTTGCTTTATATACTTGCTAAATGCTTGGCATTATGAATCCTTTGTGTGAATCCTTTTATTCAGTTTTAAAATTTGAGTTATAAAAGTTAAGGGAGTGTTTGGGTCAAGGACCCAAAATGGGTCAAATATGGTTAAAACCATCTGTTGGTTCTCAATTTAGTTTTGTCAAGGTTTGATATAGCCCTCAAGCCAGTTTTTAAAGTCTACATTTCTTTTTCATAAACTTTTAGAGGTTATAGTTTGAGTCTGGGCTTCTTGTTCCTATCATATTAGCTTTTAAGCTTGGATTTATGTTAATTGATTTTTAGTGCCTGTACTAGCTTTGTTTAAATGTTAAAATGCAGTAAGAAATGTTTCCTTATGAGTGCAATATGTCATTTAAGTTTTAGCATAAAACTGTCATAGTTTGCTTTTCAAGTAAAAGTCCATTTTTCATTGGCCATTTTAGTTTAGTTATAGGTTGTTTCATGGTCTGAATTTAATAAGTAGTTAGGATATAGATCTTAATCTGTTTCAGCTTAGTTTGAACTTTAGAGCTTATTTAGTGCTTAGAATTTAGGCTGCAAATTAAGCCCTTTGTCTTTTAAAAATTCAAATTCAGCATGTGCTGATGTGTGAGATGCCCTTTCCACTTGCTTTTCCTTTGCTTATTTGTTGTTCAAAATGCCCACTTTTTGTCCCTAGGTGCTTATTGGCTGCTAAACTCCACCAATTTTTAACTTTTGTCTTTTACCTTTTGCTTATTTGTTCTAAAAAGTAGCTTAAAAATGACTCCTTAAACTGTTTTGCACCTTTTAGTTAGCTTTAGCTTATTTGCTTTTTCTAGCCTTTCTGCTTATTTATTCTTAGCTTACTTTGGTTTCTACTAGCTTATTAGGTGTAGGATAGGTCTTGTCTTAGCTTATTTTCCAATTTCCCTAGCTTATTTAGCCATAGGACTAGCAACAGTTAGCTCATTTTAACCTTAGAGTAAAATAGCATTTCTGTCTTTTTTTTAGCTAACTAGCTTATTGGCTTTATCCTTTGTGCTTATTTTTGCTTAGAATAGCTTCTTAGGTTTAGTAATTTAACTGTGTTGCTTATTTAGTTGTTAGCATTTGCTTACTTGTCCACCAAATAAGCCCAACAGTTAGCTGATTTTAGGTCCCTAAAAAAAGGCTCACTTCCATTTTCTTTGTTTATTTTAACAGCTTATTTTTAAGTTTCTTAAAAAGTGTCTTTTTTAAAAGTTGTTAGTTTTTGTGTGTTTTATAAGTTTTAAAAGAATTTTTTTTTAAAAAGTTTTTATAAAAAGAGAGAGGCCCAGGCTCGAACCCTGGACCTCCCCTTTTATACCCACGTCCCTAACACACACTGCATAACCAATTGTGCTACAATAGCTCATCCGTGAGTATTGTGCAAAATTAATTCCTTAAGGGCTTGTTGGCCCAATAAGCTTATAAGTCCTTTTGAATTTTAACAGCTTATTGCAATAAGCTGTTAGTGTCAGCTTATTTTTCATAGGGCCCTCATATCCTTAGCTAGTTTTTGTAATTTTTTCATAATTTTTAAAAATCGTTTAGTATTTTTTATCATTTATTTTCTTTAAAATCGTTTTTAATTCATAATAAATTATTAAAAAGTCAAAAAAATATAATTCTTTTTTAGAAAATTTTCTTTTATCATCTTGCACTTAGGAAAAATAGAATTGCTCTCGTAGGGTTAATTTTTTAGAAATTTGATTTTTAAAGAACGGGATCGAATCCCGTTCTCGTTTTCTTCGCGTTTTTAGCCTTAAACACTTCCGTTTTTGATCTAGTTTTTTTTATTCTTTCTTTTTAGTCACTTATAGCTTATTAAAAGTAAAAAAATTCACTTTAGGTTTAAAATTCGATAATTTAGGTTTTTAAGTCGCATTTTCGTTTTTACATTCCTGTTTTTAGGTTTACTTGAAATTTGCTTTCGTTTTAGGTTCGTTACGTGTTTTGTCATTTTATTTAAGAAATAGATTATCAAATCAAATCTTTTGACCTATACAAGCAAGGATGCCCCAAACCTCCGACTCGATTTCCATTCATGCCCTCGTCGTGGAGAACGACCCGGGTCCGGTTTTAAACTTTGTGGATAACGAAGTGAGAAATCTACTTTCGGTTTTACTATACAACAACATTGAATATTATCTTATTTGTTATATATATTTATATATTTATTTATATTTATATATATAGTAAAAAGGAGGCAATCAATTTTTGGCGCCGCTGCCGGGGAGGCCGTGAAACGAATATTGAGTTGAAGTTTGTCGTGTTTGAAGACCCTTCCTCGTGAAGTTATCATTCTCGTTTGTGAATATCTTCTTTTATTTATAAAAATATAAAACACAAAAATATTTTTCATTTTCTTTTTATTATATTATAAAAACAAAATCAAAAATATAAAAACATTATCCTTAATTATCAATAAAAATCACCATCAAAATAATGCTTTCAATTGAAGCATTATCATAATAAGTTCCCGAACAAAAGATTTAAAACTTGCCTTTGTGTCACTTGTGAAATACGGCTCACCTTTAATTGATAAACAAACTATAAGAGGGGTATAAGAGTTGTTCCGAGGAACTACGACCCGAAACGAAGAAGGAGTTTTTAATAGCTTCCGCTTTCCCGCTCCTCCGCTTCTTTGTCGTTATTTCTTTAGAGAGCTACCGTGAAACAGTTGATTATTGGTTTAATTGTTTTATCTCATTTTGTCCATTAATAAAATAGTTGCTACAAAACTCAAAAAGCCATAAATAATTCTCTTTTCATCTTAACCATTTAATTCTTTTCTTAAACCCAATTGTTTAATTCTTATGAGCTTCACTCGATCCGCGTTTGAACGTATCCCCTTTACGAAATTAAAGAGTGTTCGATTTTTGTGAAATTTGCACCTAAAAGACTGTGGTTTTTCAATAGGGAGTCTTGAAGGACAAGATTCTTTTCCACTGTACCCACTCTCTCACACCCCTTAAATTCTTCACAAAGGCATCTACACATTGAGCATTGTGTTACGGGTGTGATTGATTCGTTAGACGATATCTTCTGTCAATGAAGTACTTGTAATTTGGTGGGAAAGTGCTCATTATGGATTATAAATGTCCACCGCAAGTTCTTGATTATCTCTAAACCGGACCATGCACAATCAATCGTTAATGAGTTCCACGACGTGGGCCAATGTTCACCCGACATCAGGTTCCAGAGATAAATTCATTCACTTATGATTCTAACCTAATTTTGTTGATGATTCTCCTAACGATTCAACACACCTCCACAACATCCTAGGAATTCTTTGACTTTTACGGGAACGATGCTCGTTATGGTCACTATGGTACACCTCAAGTCCGTTTTATCTAACTAGAACCGTGTTACCAATCAAGACTTTAATTTCCCGCAAGATTTCATGATTTTCAACTAACATATCTTTGTTGTGAAAATGTATAGGGGCCCGCATTAGACTTTTGGAAAAGTTTCACAGGGAGAAAAATGTTTATTAGCATTAATTATGGTAACATTTTTCTAATTGCCTTGATGAACAGTGTATATTATAATTTGACATTGAAGTACCACATTTTAATTTCATTGAATATTTTTTGATACATAAATTGACATTTATGAGATGTATCTAAAAAACATTAAAGGCTTTGGTTTTAAAAGCTCCCCTTCAAAAATTGATCCATACAAATATGACATTTTTGAGAAAATTGATACCACAATTTTGGAAAAGTATATGAGGAGGGAGTGTTGAACATACAATTTTGAAAGATGCTACTTGTTATGCAAATGATTTGACATTTAAAGTTTTTCTTAAAAAATTGTGTTCAACGATTTTGAAAACCACATGTTAGAAGACTTCTCTTCTATTGTAAAGTAAGTGCACTGAAACGTCCACTTCCATATGTCATTCGGGATCGGGTTACAGTCTGAAGTAACTGTAAGCCATTGTCATGAGCTCAAAACTTTTAAATGTTTTGTATAGGCGCCTAAGACCCAAGAAATTTGACTTTCTCTTTAACAGGATAAGTTATCTTAAAAGATACACTTTCTTACAATAAGGTCTGAGTAATGTACTGAAATGTACATAAGTCATTAAAAAGTTTAGAAATGACATGTTTTAAAACGTTTGAACTCTTACTCGAACTTCATTTATACACCCGTGTCAATGTTAATCGACATTTCTAGGTATGTAAATGTTATCGATTCCGAGAGACATGTCGAGAAGATTCTTTTAGTTATTTTTTAAATATTTTCTGATTTTATATTTTGTTTTTCTAGGTTTTATATTTTTCTATTTCTTTTTGTTGGTTTTATATTTTTGTATTTTCTTTTTTTTCATAAATATTTACAAGTTCGATGTTTGATAAATCAAGCAGATTCGTTTGCCAGAACCTCCAGTTCTTCTAGAGTCAAACATCCCATAGCATGTCGTATGACAAGGTACATAAATGTATCTTCAGGTAAGGCTTTAGTAAACAGGTCAGTTAACTGGTATTCAGTTTCGACAAAGAATAATTCAGCTATACCCTTTTCAACTTGTTCCTTTATGAAGTGATATCTGACATCAATGTGCTTCGTACGGGAAGGCTGGACTGGATTGCAAGAGATGGCTATGGCTGCTTATGAGTCACAATACATAGGTATTTTATCAAAGTGAAAGCCATAATCTGTGAGCTTAGTTCTCAACCAGAGAACTTGAGCATAGCACGCAGATAGAGACACATACTCGGCTTCTGCTATAGACATAGAAGTTCGGTCCTCCTTCTTGGACGACCAGCTAAATAGCTTATCACCACCTAGAAAGTGTATGCCACCGGATGTGCTTTTATGTGAATCAAGACAGCCCGCGTGATCCAAATCTGAAAAAGTAGTTAGTTCGAATCCGGTGTCCTTCAGATATCAGAGTCCCATATTAATGGTATTCTTAAGGTACTGAAAGATCCGTTTAACCTCCTTGAGGTGATTTTTAGCTAGTCTCGCTTGATAACGAGCATAATAACATGTTGCATGTATAAAATTTGGTCTACTTGCTGTTAAGTACATGAGTGCCCTGACCATGCTACGATATTTCGTTTGGTCTACGGGTGTTCCACTTAAGTCAGCATCTAAGGGTTTAGTAGCCATTGGATTACCAATGCTATCACATGAGGTCATACCATGATTTTTAAGTATCTTATGAGCATACTTAGCTTGGTTAATAAAGATACCACATGAGGATTGGTGAATCTAAATTCCTAGAAAGAATTTCAGCTCCCTTATCATAGACATTTCAAATTTGTTATGCATTAATATTTCAAACTTTTTGGAAAGTTTTAGGTTCGTGGAACCAAAAATAATATCATCAACGTAAATTTGCACTAGCAATATGTCTTCCCCTTTTTTTGTAATGGACAGAGTTAGATCAATAGAACCTTTGGAAAATCCTTTGGATACCAAGAAGTTGGAGAGTTCATCGTACCACGCTCTTGGAGCTTGCGTGAGTCCATACAATGCCTTTTTGAGATGGTAGACTTTGTCAGGATGATGTGGGTCTACGAATCCACTTCTTTCTTCAGAGGTCCATTAAGAAATGCTGTCTTGACGTCCATCTGGTATACTGGAAATGATTTGTGTGCAGCATACACAACGAATAACCAAACCGTTTCCAACCGAGCGACTGGTGCAAATGACTCTTCGAAATCAATTCCTTCCTTTTGATCGTATCCCTTAGCTACAAGATGAGCTTTGTTACGTATTATAGTATTATCTTCATCATGTTTGTTTTTCTAGAGCCACTTTATGTTAATGACATTTTTACATAATGGTTTGTCGACTAATTCCCATACATCTAGTCGTTCAAACTGGTGAATTTCTTCCTGCATCGCTTTAATCCATGAAGAATCAGCTATGGCTTCTTTGATGTTCTTCGGTTCGGTTCGACTCACGGTGAGTGCGAACATACACATCTCGCCATCTGCTTCTACCTGTCGTCTTGTTCTAATTGATTAAGAAGGATTTCCATTAACTTGTTCTAACATATGATCTTTTGTCCAACGGTTTTCAGAAGGATGACGTTGATAGAATGTATGCATGTTTGGTGAATCAACATATCGAGAAGATGTCTCCCCTTGTTCATGTATCGTTGTACTAAAGATGTTGATAAATTTGTATTTATTAACTTGTGCATTTTCTTCATGAGTTTTTGCTTGATTAATGTTCGCAGTAGCAGTGATAGTTGGTGCTTGAGTTGGTGCTTGACTTGTAGTTTCAGGTGTTGTGTGAATATTCAATGGAGGTGTATCTGCAACAACGGTTGTTGAAGTAGATGGAGTTGTGTTTTGTTGTTGACGTTGATTAGGTGCATCAGTAGCATGTACACCGGAAGACTTTGACACAACTGGAGTAGTTCCATTTAGTAATTCATCGAACATCAGAATAAATAGCAAATCTAGCTCATTTGACATTCTTACTATCTCAGCTGCATGATAAACATTTTCTTGACTTTGGGGATCGAGACTTAAATTGTCTTTTTCAAATGCCGTTGTTGGACATTATGAAACAGGGACAGAACTGACGTGATATGACGCCATTTGAGGCAATTCATCAAAGTTAACATGAATGGTCTCAACTATCAATCTTGTTCTCTTGATATATACTCTGTAAGCTCTTAACTGAGTAGAATACCCTACAAAAAGACATGCATCGCCTTTTTCTTTCTTCTTGTCAAGATTTTCACCATCTCTAACAATGTAACATAAAGAACCAAATATGTGAAAGAATTTTACAGTTGGTTTTCGTCCATTGATGATGTGATAAGGAGTTTTCTCATGTCGAAGAATTATGAGTGAACAGTTTTGAGTAAAACATGTTGTGGCAATTGCTTCAGCCCAAAAGAACAAAGGAACTTTAACGGCGCTTAGCATTGTTTGAGCAGCCTCAACAAGAGTACGGTTCTGTCTTTCAATAACGCTGTTTTGTTCAAGTGTTTGAGCAACGGACATTTGGTGTTCAATCCCTTCTTGAGCAAAGTATGCATGAAGAGTTTTATTCAAGAATTATGTACCTTTTTTCAATTCAAACTGTTCTTACTTTAGCGTGAAGTCCTCTTTGGACAAGTTTGAGGAAATCGATGAGAACTTCAGGTGTTTCATCTTTGGATCTCAAGAAGTGAGTCCAAGTATATCTTGAATAGTCATCAACAATTACCAGCACATATTTCATACCATTAAATCTTTCTATCCTCATGGGACCATGGTATGCGTTTAATTACACATACCTTTTACCTAATAAATTGACCTTAAATGACCAAAAACGTACCAAAAATACATTGTATTTGTATGTTTTCAATTATATTGTGCAGGAAACAAATATCCAAGAAAAGGACAAAAACAAAGCCAAAAACAACAAAATCGAGCACGAGAACGGAAAGAGCATGAAGCAAAAGTCAAGATCAAAGCCAAATCAAAAAGTCAAAGACAATAAAAGTCAAAGTCAAAGACGGAGCGAAATCGAAGAAAAACTTAATGGGCCAACCCGCACCCATCTAATGGGCTGGGACAGCCCATTAAGCTTTTATATTGAAGACCTTTATAAGCCTTAAAAGATAAAAGCCCAAAATCCCCTTTTATTATATAAAGGCCCAAACTGCCAACCCTAAGCCCAAACCCCCTTTCACTTGTTTAACCCAACCCTTTACAACCTTCACAAGTTAGGCCTTAAAGACCAACAGTGTAATACCAACCCAACCTCAAGGGCCAACGATGAACTAAACAAGGACTTGTGGTGCAAACAAAACATACAAGTTAGGGGACCAATTTTGTCAAAACCCTAAAACATTTACCCTGCACCCTAAGTAGATATAAAACACTGTTTATCTCTTCCCTTTTCCCGCCAACCCCATACATACTATTCATCTATAGTTTTTCACTTTAACCTGCAACAACACAACTAAAACCTTCACCCCATGCCAAAAATAACATCACCCTCACCTTACCCTACCTTATAACAAACCAAAAAAATAGGTTGGCAATCCAAAGGGTAAAAGCCCAAAATCCCCTTTTATTATATAAAGGCCCAAACTGCCAACCCTAAGCCCAAACCCCCTTTCACTCGTTCAACCCAACCCTTTACACCTTACACAGTTAGTCCTTTAGGGACCAACAGTTTATTTAAAGAAGGAAGAAGATAGAGAAACAGTAACTTATAGAGGAGTAGCCTTAGTTTAACTTTTGATGTTTTAAGTTTTATATTTTCTGTCATTTTTACTTTAAATCTTGTAAACCTTTAATGTTTTAATGGAAGTTTAAGTTTTATGCAAAAAATTATCTTTTGAAATTCTCTTAAATTGTTACCCGTGTTCTAGCTTATTTATGCTTAAAGTCAGCTTAAATCTGCTTCTTGTTGCTTTATATACTTGCTAAATGCTTGGCATTATGAATCCTTTGTGTGAATCCTTTTATTCAGTTTTAAAATTTGAGTTATAAAAGTTAAGGGAGTGTTTGGGTTAAGGGTACAAAATGGGTCAAAAATGTTCTCAAAGCCATTTGGGTCATTAGGCCAAATTCAACAGTCAAATTTAAGTTATTTAAGTCTGTTTTTAAAGTTTTTTAAAAGTTAAATATAAGTTTTAATGTCTTTTTTAATAACTGTCTAAATCTGTGGTTTTTTATATTCTTAAACTTTTTCAATTTGATTTGGGTTTTAAAAAAGTAGATTGTAGGATTGGTTTATGTTCCCTTTTAAAGTCAAATGCAGTAGGATCTTTGAAGTTTAAGTGTCCATTGGTATTTTATAAATCTGTCAAAGTTTTTTTTTCTAGTTTCTAAATAGCCAAAATTCAGCAGCTTATTTCAGTGAGGTTCCTTTAGTCATGATTTTTAGGTTATAAGCTCATTAGGTGTCCTACTTATTTTGTTTCAGCTTAATTTCCATTTTAAAGTTCTTTTTATAGATTAAATTTAAGCCTAAAGATAGCCCTTTAGGTTGTTTTAGCAGGTTTAGCCCTCATATGCTTATTGCTTTTTCATGTCTTTCAGCTTGTTTCTCTTGTTTAATTTTATTCATATTTGCTTATTAAATGTATAATGTTGGTATTGTCTAATTCATAAGCTCTTTTCCTTCCCTTTTTAGCTAGATTCCTTTGCTAATTTTTGCTTCCCTGTGCTCATTA
>BQNB010107116.1:7928-23236 GCA_026074375.1 Tanacetum coccineum | reverse complement strand
TCCAATACTTGTAAAAATGAGATTTTCTCTTTATCGGACAATTCAGATGAGATGATTATAGGAAAGGATTTGTCACCATGCAAGTAAGCGTATTCTAAGTGGTTAGGCAAATCTTTCAGCTTAGGTTTCTTCTCATCAATCTCGTTAGCACTACCCGAATAAAGGTGTTCTCTTTCTATATTAACAGGTTCTGCTGTATGCTGGACAACTAAATACGACGTATTGATAGATGCGATACGCCGTATTGGTTCATTAGAATCATTATCGGTGTTCATAGCCTTCCAGGTCTGATTGATCAATTGATTTTCCAGCCCTCTTGATAGAAACGAATCAGATTCATCATTTGCCAGTAATTCTTGAGCTTATGCGTTGATTGTGTTGTCCAAATCATCAATCCCGTAGCATTCATCGTCTTCAGTAGGCGGTCTCTTGATTGATTGATCTACGTCAAATATCACTTCATTGTCTCCAACCCTTAGCTTTATCTTCTTGTTAAATACGTCTATCATCGCTCGAGCGGTTGCCAAAAATGGTCTCCCTAAGATAATAGGAACTCTTGAGTCTTCGGGCATATCTAAGATAACGAAATCTATCAGAAGGATGAATTTATCAACTTTTATGAGCACATTTTCAATTATCCCTCTTGGGTATTGGATTGATCTATCTGCAAGTTCTAAGCTCATCTTGGTAGCCTTTGGTTCACCTAACCCTAATTTTTCATATATTGTGTATGGCCTTAAACTTATGCTAGCCCCTAGATCTGCTAAAGCGTTGTTGATATGCAATTGGCCAATGTCACAAGGAATAGTAAAACTCTTTGGGTCTTTTTCTTTTGATGGAAGCTTGTTTAACAATACTTTTGAGCACCTTTCATTCGTAGTTATCGTACAAGCTTCTTTGATTCTGGCCTTATTTGTCAGCGAACCTTTAAGAAATTTAGCATACTTTGGCATTTGAGCTAGGGCCTCGATGAAAGGCAGATTTATGTGGAGTTGCTTTAGGTTTTCTAAGAACTTCTTCTACTGAGCCTCTTCTTTTTCCTTCCTTAATCATCGAGGAAATAGAATAGGTGGCGTTTAGATTGTATTTGAAGGCTGGGCAACAGGTTCACTAGTTTTCTGAGGTTGATCATTGGCGAGGACTTCTTCTGATTCAACTGGTTCGTCGTGATTTACTGCATGAGGTTCCTTGGTATGAACGCTGGTGTCATCATTTTGAGTATCTTGAGTCATAGTATTTCCTCCTCTAGTAGTCACTCCTTTAACTTCACAATCAATCGTTAGAGTATTATTGATCACTTTCAACAACTCTTGTACCCTAAATCTGAGCTCAATTAACGAATTGTTTCTTTCTTTAAACAAGATCTCGTTTATTGTTTGGAAGTCGCAGATGCATGCCCTCATCTCTTCGTGTTCACGTATCGAGTTGTCAGTGGAAGGTTAGATACGCCGTATTCAGTGGAAGTGGATACGCCGTATCGAGTTGACGACCAGAACAGTGTATTAGGGAAGCAATTAGATTAAACAATTAAATATGCAAGCAAACGATTAAACTAAATTACACTAATTTAATTTACACTGCTCCTGAGGGTTAGATCTAATGCTAAAAACCAAAATATAAAATAAAAATCAAGATTAAATTTCACTCCCTGGCAATGGCGCCAAAAACTTGATGTGTCGTTGTGTGGTGTATATTTTTTATTCAAGTTTTAAATTTATATTTTGCCGATTTAACCAAAAACAACACTTTAACGGGCAGTGTACCTGGTCGGTGGTAGATTAGTGGTAAGTAGGGTGTCGAACACTTGAAGTGGGGTTAAATCTCTCAATTTATCTATATCTTGGTTATTTAATCTAAGTTAATTCTAATCTAAGTCAAACCTATGCTAATCCTAATTCTAATTCTAACTGGTAAAAGAGGGGTTTCAGTCTGAGAGACTGACACGGGTTTGGTTGGTGACTACAATCAATTCAACACACTTTAACCCACGCAAGCAAAAATTAACAGTAGATAAAAGAGCAGTCGAGCCTTATGATAGAAAACTGCATTAGCCATCATTAATTCGATTAGAAGTTAGTTTGTTTATTCAGTGCAATGATAACTTATTTCAAAGAGGCATATCATTCTTAGACTTATGCGGGACTTCATCCTAAGACCTAGACACATTAATTCTCTCACAATTAAAGCATCCGCATAAAGCATCCTTCTATATTGATTATAATCTATCTTAGGGATTAAAGCAATGGTGATCTTGTTAAACCCTAACTCATAGAGACTTTACCCACTTACTGCTTAAAGGCAATTTATACACTAGTAGTCCACTTGTCCAACTATCCAATGGAATCAGAACATTATTTGTTGAATTATCTAGATTCACCTACTAGTCAACATGTTCAATAAACCAAAGGCAATTTCCGTTAACTAGTTAAGCCAGAAGCGTATCCTTAGCACGATTTTAGAAGGACAATATTTGTGATCCTATGATTCTAGATGTATAAATTACTATATGGAGAGCTATCCCGGCATCTAGATTACTTGGTCCGTATCACTAGATCCAGTTGAATGATAGGTCGCATACAAAAGCACGTAAACAAGTATAAATTGATAAACATAAACAAGCATACAACGATAAATTAAGAAATCGAGATATAAACAAAACCAAACATTCAGATCTTCATAATAATGGCTAATACCCGAAGGTATTAGCCTTCAAACATCATAATTAATACAAGAGTAATTGTTTTAGCCAAGGTAAACTAACCGAGTTAACGAATGATACCAAAAAATAAACGATTACAAAAGTATAAGAAATTACATGTTGTCTCCTATGGATTGAAATGCGTTGCGAGACCTCTTTTTCTCCTTTTCTCTTTTTCTCCTCTGAAAATTAACTTTTGTGGTTTAGGTATCGAGAATATGATTTAGCACACATAAAACTCATTTTTGAGTTTTGTATTTATAGGGTCTGGAGTCAGTGTCGATACGACGTATCCAAGGTATTGGATACGGCGTATTGGGGTTTCTTGAAGTAGGTACCACATTTGATATCTTCCAGAATATTCACATACTATATCTCCAATACTGCGTATTGGTCTTTTCTGGATACGGCGTATTGATCTTGTTTCCTTTGTGGTCTTTGGTGAGTGCAGGCACGGATATGCCATATGTTCCTTGATGGATACGATGTATTGGTTGTCAGAATAGTAATCTTCAAAATATCTTCGTTTAAGCTCTAGAATGCGCGCCTTTTGCTAATATTCACCAAGTACTCCGTAATTACTACAATTCTTAAATATAAACGATTAAGTAATAATTCTTTGCAATAATAATACAAAATCGGTTAATTACATGGGGTAAATGATGGTATAAAATAGACGTTATTTGATGTCATTAAATATCCCCCCACTTGAATCCTACTTGTCCTCAATAGGATCGTTTTAGTAAATAGTGATTATGATTTTCTTTTGATTAAAGTTAAAGTGATTATGTCCTTGAGAATTCACGGGATTTTACAACTCTATGACTTAAACCGAAAAAGAATAAACTTTTACGGGATTTTACAAAGTCAAGAAGAAACCGTGAAATGATGATTGTTTGTTGTTAATGTTTGTTGTTGTTGAATTAAGTGTTTGTTAAGTCCAGGTATAAGTTGTAGTCCTTGATTGTGAGTGGTCCAAGTTTGAGTGTTACGAAGGTTTGTGAAAGTATTAGATTTGACCAATCCTCTGCCAAGAATATACCAAACCGCCACCTAAATGTAGCAAACCGCTACTAGAGAAAGTGTGCCAAACCGCCACCTAGAATGACCAAACCGCTACCATAGAACAATTGGTAAACTGCTATGAGATTTGGCAAACCGCTACCAATAGAGAGTATCAAACCGCTACGAATATTTAACCAAACCGCTACCAGTTAAAATACTCAAACATCTACCAATTTTTCGTGGGCCAAACCGCTGCCTGTTTTGACCCGGCTAAACCGCTATCAAATCAATTTATCAAACCGCTACCACTTCTGTTTACTAAACCGCTACGTAAAGTAATTTGGAAAACCGCTACCAGAAACTGTTTACCAAACCGCTATAAAAAACAATTTGTCAAACCGCTATGGATTTTCAAAATCGGCAGAGTAACATTTAGATTTGGCTAAGATATAAAAGTCTTCATTTGTTCCTATCCTAAACCACTACAATAGAATAACAGTAAACCGCTGTGGATTTGAACTAGAAAACCGCCACTACCCTTAGCAAACCGCCACTACCCTTTGCAAACCGCTACGCAAATCAGCCAAACCTCTATGCAAAGTGACAAAAAGGCCGCTACAACACGCAAGACGCAGAGGGTTTAGTGATAGATCGAAGCTTTAGGGACCGCTTTGGCGCGTGTCCAGTAAGGGAATTGTACGTGGTACGGGTGGGTTGGTTTTGGCATGGGAAACAAATTCCGGCTTACAAGACATCGCCATGGAATAGGTGGGAGGCGGATGGATGTTCGAGGGGGGGGGAGGGAGAGCTAGAAACGCAACTGCTCCGCGGCTCGACAACAAGGTAGTGCGCGTTCAAACACCAAATCGCCACCTAAACTCAATAACACCAAAAAGCAACGAAGTGTAAATATGACTAGGACACAATTTGACAAAGTACAAAGTACACGGCTTTTACACTCAAACAACAGGAAACGCATGAGACTTATGATAATCTCTCTGTGCGATAAGAGTGCGCAAGATTTTTGAGCAAAAAGGAAAGAAAAAGAGAACTATGTTTGATTCATATTAAGCCGTATATAAGCACACCATAAGCTAGGAAGCTAGTACTTAAATACACTTATGAATCAAGACACCAAAAATGAAAATAAGCCGTGGCTTAGAACAAGGAAAACAAGGACGAATTTAGTACCAAATAAGCTTGAATAAGCTCGAATAAGCAAACCACAAACACTAGAAACCTTGAGCTCTTGATACCACATGTTAGCTTATCAAATCACATACAAGTACATACAAAATTCAAAGGAAAACTAGAGAGAGAGATGAGTTTTGAGAGAGAAAAAATAACAAAGAAAAATGGCTACACATTAAAATGAAAGTAAAATGAGCAACACCCTCTCCACATGAGGATAAGGCTTTATATAGTAATGTACTTGGGCCAGCCTTGGGTTTAAGTGGGCTTCCAAGGCCGGGCTTGATATCTAATGGGCTTTAAAGTGCAGATCATCAACTATGTCCTAGGAATAGCTACGACGTAATTCTGGTGTCGCTCTCGAAGCCGCAGCTGAGCTCGTAATACAGGTTTGAGAATATAAATTTCATCTCCATCCTCGCGCAGCGCCTGATCTCTCTCGAGTCGACTAACTAACATATCTTTTTAGGAGACAACTCACCAAATCTATCACCTAATACTGCATACTTCCAGACGTATACTTTTTCTATATCTTGGCAAACCTGCAAGGACATCATCATGCAAAGCTATTATAGCAATGCAAGTAATCCTTCAGATACAACAGAACCATATTTAATGGTTCCTCTAGGTATCTAAAGAATTCGCTTAAACCGCATTAAGTGGCTTGGTTATTGTGTTGGGACACAGTGGATTTGTGTCCTTGACGATGCTGGCAAAATGCACACATTCCTCCTCGAGATGGCATCTGGGCAGTACGCAAGGTCAGGTCTACTGGCTGTGAGATACATAAGGGTGCCAATCATTCCACGATAACGTGTAGGATCAACGGCTTTCCCTTGTGAATCTTCATCCAGTTTAGATTTCTCTACCATTGAAGTATCTGTTGGTGCATAGGTTTCCATACCATATTTTTTAATCGATTCTAGAGCATATTTGGATTGATTTGAAAAGATGCCTCTGGGACTCTGAGAAATATGTAGTCCTAAGAAAAATGATAGTTTGCCCATCATCGACATATGGAACTTTGAACACATTATTTTTGAAAACGTTTCACAAAGATCAGGTTTAGTGGAAGCAAAGATAATATCATTAACATAAATTTGTACCAATAATATGTCCTTGCCTTCACGTTTGACGAACAATGTTGGATCGACGGTGCCTTTGGTGAACTTCTGGAGAGAGCGGGGGCAGGCGCAGGAGTGAATGGAGAGCAAATCGTACCAAGCACGTGGAGCTTGTTTCAACCCATAAAGAGCCTTCTTTAGCTTATACACATGATTGGGATTCTTCGGATCTACAAACCCATCCGGTTGGCTAACATAGACCTACTCACGCAGCATGCCATTCAAGAACGCGGTCTTCAATTCTAATTTGGTAACGACGAACATGTTTTCATATAGCAGCGAATGGCAATAAAGATACGGATGGCCTCAAGTCGAGAAACTAGAGCAAAAGATCCTCAAAGTCTATGCCTTCTTCCCAATGATAACCTCTCACTACTCCAAACAGCTTATTGTTCCCATACCCCTCCCGGAGTGCGTCGGACTAATTTATCCCTTTAGATCCACTTCAAGGTAATAATCATTACACAATCTGGACGAGGTATGAGCTCCCAAAATTCAAGATGTTTAAACTCGTTGAGTTCGCATGGCTTTAATCCAATAAGATTATGTCAATGCATCTTTATAACTCTTGGGTTCAACGGAAGAAAGGAAAGCATCAAAATAATAGAATAGAGCTTCATCTTATAGTTGTTGTCGAGTGGAAACCGTTCTAGAAGGATCGCCAATAACAGTGTCAATCAGGTGATATTTAGTCCATTTGTTGATGTGTTAGGGTGGTTGATTGATTGAATGCACATGATTTGGAATAACAACCTGGGTAGGGGATTCTTCAAAACTAGGTTCTGGAATAGGAAATTCAACAAATGGAATATTATCCATGTGTGCAACTTTAATGTCATAGTCAACTTCTTTAACACCGAGAGGAATAACTGGGGGTGGTGTTTCTTAAGTTGTTTGAGAGGTACTTGAAGATGGTGCATCTTGTTTAATTGTAGTCGAGGAAGGTGTACCGGTTGAGACAGCAGGTTCTGAAGCAATGACTACAGGAACTTAAGGATCAACACATGGTGTAGGATTAAGGTATTCATCAAAAATTGGTTGAAACAATATTTCCCAATCCGTTCTATGTTGTGGACATACGGTAGTGAAGAAGAATGTTTGGCACAGTCCTGAACAATTTGTTCCAGATTCAAATTTTTAAGCCTGAGTCTTGAACTGAATTATTTAGAAGCCATTGTTGTAAACTCATCAAAATCAACATGGATAGTTTCAATAATCATGCAGGTCCTTTTGTTGTAGATTTAAAATGCTTTCTTTGCAGGAGCATAACCAACGAAGATTCCTATATCAGCTTTCAGTTTCAAATTACCAAGGTCTTCACGATATTTATTGGATATCAGAGAGACACAAAGACATAAAGATAAGAAATTCAGGTTTGTGATTCCATGAATAAGTTCATACGGTGTTTTGTTGTGACGTTTTCGGATTAATGATTGGTTTTGTGTATAGCAAGCTGTCGCGACTGCTTCTGCCCAAAGAAATAACGGAGCCTTTGAAAAGATCAACATGGTATGGGAAACTTCCACTATAGTATGGTTTCGTCTTTCGACAACGCCATTCTGTTGTGTGAGTGTGAAGCAACTGATGTTTGATGTGAGGTCCTACTTCTTCCATAGTAATCCCTAAGAGTATGATTGACGAATTCGGTGCCATTAACCAGTCCTAATGTACGAACTGTTTGCATTCTGAGAACTTGGATCATTTTTAGAATTAACTTACAACTCTGTAACTTCATCCCTTGAACTAGACAATTTCACCCATGTAAACGAGAAAAATCAAGCAAGGCGATACCTGTTGCCGGCAGTGCTATCATATTTTCTCCCATTGATACTTTGAACCCTCATTAGCCCGCAAAGATCCATATGTAGCAGATAGAGTTTTTCTTGAATGGAGTCACAGCTTAGGTTTGTGGAGCTGGTTCTTGCTGTACCAAGAGTAACATTCAAGAGCACAAACGATCCTTCTAATACTTTAGTTTTGGAAGACCTCGGACTAGACCATGTTTGGCAAGAGAAGAGATATAGTCGAAGTTTAAATGAGATAATCTTTGATGCCACAACCAAGACTTGGTCTTTGAGGCCTTAGACAAGAGACATATAGGAGAGGAGAGCAACAAATTTTCCATAGATAAAGTGTATAAATTTGAACCCCTATATCTCTTGAGTAGATCAACACCGTCTAAATCACGAATGAAACAGGTGTGTTTGCGAAAAGCTACCTCAAGATCGGAATCACAAAATTGACCACGAAGAATAAGTTGTGGCCTAACCCTTCCACATAATAAACCCGAGAGATTGTAAAATTTCCCATTTAATAGTCTCCATAACCCATTATCTTAACAATATGATCATTCCTAAATCTGACGGTACCCTAAAATTTACTGACGAAGTTGATCAGTTGAGAGTGATTGCTGGTCATATGCTTTGAGCAGCCGGAGTCTAAATACTACAAAACAATTTGGACAACCTCAAAGAGAACATCAAGATCTCAACTTGAAATATTTGCCATCAGAATTACTTTAGTCGAGGATAATTCATCACAATCTGAGTCATATGCATCCATGTCTTCAGTCTGGAAGGCTGAATTCTGAGAGACTGTCTGCTGAACAACTGGAGCTTCTGATATTCCAGGGCCTGCTAAAAATGCAAGTTGCTCTTAATCTAATATCTGACCCGCTTCCTGAGATTCGGCTAACATCAATTTCTCCTTAAACCATGTAGCATTCCTTATGGTGAGTTGGGGGGCTTTTTGGTTGAGTACACTGTCTTGCCATATGCCCTTCTCCTTGACAATTATAACACTTCACAACTCTTGGTTGACCAGCTGCATAATTTCCCCTTGAAGTTGTAGCAATTCCTCTATTTCTAGTGCCAGCAAAACTCTGAGTTTGTCTTCCTTGAACTTGTTGAACGGTGACTCTTCCATCTTGAATGGTTGCCTGATTTATAGGATTGGAAGATGTTCTGAGTTGATTATTTGAAGCTGGAAACCTTGATGCCATAGTAGATAGGAATGCCATTGCTTTGTTGATGCATTCAATCGGATCATCTCCTTGCTAAAATGTAGGAACAGTGAGACCAAAGTCCAATTAAGGAAATTCAGCTTGAGATTGTTGTGTCACTGATGGAGATATGAATGGTTGAGGAGAAACTGAATGTTGTTGTGGATTAACTAGAGTGTGATGGTATTGATGATGAATAGGTGCTGCATAAACTGGTGTGAATTGTTGAGGAGGTGGATACATAGAAGAACCTGAATGTTGTGGTGACTGAGATGGATTGTATAGAGTTGGAGAGTTGGCTACCAATGCAAGAGGATCCGGATATCTTTCACGCGTGATACGAACTTCATTAGCATGTCATTCATATTGACTAAGGTATGCATACAACAGATCATAGTTGGTGGTATACAAACTTTTAGCTAACTTCACATCAGTGACAAACTTGCTCCATTCCTATAGAAGAGCATTCAGAAACTTGGTATTGACTTGAACTTGTTGCATTGTCATCCTAATAGTATGCATGTCATTGATCAGCTGAGAGAATCTCCAGTAGTACTCATACAGTGTTTCACCCTGAACATAAGCAAACTTATCAAACAAGTTGTACAATCTGCATTCACGTTCTTGGTATGATAATTCAGTTCCTTTCATTAGTAGCTTGACTCTATCCCAAATATCCTTAGCAGCCTCTTGATGGTTAACAAGTGCATACACATCGGGTGGAAGACCGTGAAGAATGATATTGGTTGCTTGAACATCACAGTCATCTTGAAGTTGTTGTGCTTCAGTGAGTTCAGAGTATTTCATAGGTCTAGTCTGCCCATTTTCTTCAACAGTTGGGTAAACTAATAGACCATTATCGATTGAATCAAGCATTATCCTACCATGTTTCTTCCCTTTGATGAATAGACGTATACGACTTGCCCATGAATCATACATTGATTTTTCAAGCATTGGAGGACGATTCTCAACTCCAGCAACAATCATGTGTTCTGCTAAAGTAGTCATCTTGTTCTAATTGAAAAGTGAAATGATTAAAGATTGATCGAACAGTGATAAAGGAGAATTGTGTTAAGAGTTATTGTTGTTGGTGATTAAGATTGATATTCCACGGTATTTTACAAATCTTCACTAAAACCGAGAAATCCAAATATTTCATGGGATTTTACAAAGTAAGACAAACCGTAGAAAATTAAAATCTTTGGCTGATTAATGTAATGTTTCGCTTGATGTAATGTTTCACTTAGAATACGACGATGTAATGTTTCACTTGAAATATGAAAATTGGACAGAGTTTTGTCTTACACAACTACGTATTTCGCTTAAACTAACAGCCTGTCATAAATCACTTGCTAACATATTTCGCTTGCTAACATATTTCGCTTGGTAACATATTTTGGTTGAACATATATCGCTTGACCACAGAAAAACGAAGCAGAGTTTCGTTTCCTAGAAATGACATAAATCGCTTGAGGTTAACTTGTCATATTTCGCTAACATACATATTTTACTTACACATTTCGCTTACATACATATTTCGCTAGCTTCATGACATATTTTGCTACCTTCGAAACATGTTTCGCTTCCTGCAAACAAAACATACTTTTCCAACAAAAATTACCAAAAACACACCCTTTTTGACGTTTTACCTTGATTTTTCTTGCCCAACTAGTTATCTTAGGCCTAGATCTTGCTTAAAAATATAAACTTTAGCACTTTTAAACACAAAAATCCGGGTTTGAATTTTTAAGACATGAAACCAAAAGATAACAAAAACCAACGATCTAAACAAGATATAAACAAACACAAGCTCACGATATCACCCCATGGCTACTGATACCAATTGTAGATGTATCGAATCACTTACAAATGAGCAAGAAAGAAATTTTAGAGAGAGAAAGTAGGTTGTATCACTTAGTGAGAGAAAGTGAAAGGAAAATGTATTATGTGAAAGAACCAAAATGAACAACCAACCCTCTCCAAGGTATGGAGAGGGGTATTTATACCTTGCTTGGGCCGGTCACACATAAGGATGACTTATGTTGACTCGGTTAGCTTGGTAAGTTTCCAAATACTATGCTACGAGCTATTCTATTATATATTTGTAGTGACCGAGTCTTTTCTTGATTTCTAACAGAAAGTATTCATTTGACCATAATCCGGATTTACATTGTTCCTAATCACGTAACTAGTTTTACTCCCTTATTGGTCAAACTAAGTGATGAGGTGTCACTTTATACACTTTTTCAGGGTCATTTAACCCCCTAAATCGTGCAATTATGCCCAAATTATGTACATAATCGTTCCTTTTTATGTTTTTAGCACTTGGATGGCTTTTGAAGGAAATACACGTGACTTGGGCTCATTTGGAGAAGAAACGGACAAGATTACAACTCTACACCAAATCTCTTAAAGAAAACTCGTATAGTGCGTAGAGACGGCGTCAGATTCATTTGTGACGGCGTCAAAGCTTACAAAGGACGGCGTCAGGATTCTTACGACGGTGTTAGGATCTAACCGACTTAAAGAAGCCCTAGAAGATTCGGCGGGGCGACGACATCAGGATTATAACGCGACGCCGTCGCGCCAGTTTTACTCTATATACAAACTCGTTTTTAGGGTTTTAAGTGTGTAACTTTTGAGAACCGAATCCTATTATTAAAAGTCGATTAGAGCAGCTGTTTGGGTTGTTTTTAGAGTGTTAAAACCCTATTGTATCAGCCTTGAACACATGTTTTAATCAAGTGAAGTCTTCTATCTTTTATCATTAAATATGTCTATGTGCTGTTTGATTGATTCTTGTTCTTTGATTCCTTATAATATACTAGGCTAGATCCATTAGTATTTACTTATGATTGCATGAACTTAGTTTGTAGATCCTTTTAATTTTGCTTCTTGTGATGGATGTGCGCGTTAGGCTTTTGAAAACTAGCCATAAGTTATTAAATTGGCATAGACGTCTAGGGAAACGCGAGTGTGTAGAAATGATACCATTGGTAACAATCTTCATACTACCTTACCTCTAATATGGTTGATCCCTCTTAAGTGTTTTAATGCATGTAATGTACTCTTAGGGGCCTTGTAATCGTCTTCATACTACCTTACCTGTACGTTGCCTTAACGAAATATTACATAGATGGCGTTTCTTATAATTCGCTCATGACTAAGGAAATACTTACACAGATCAACACAAGTGTGACAAAGAAATAGGATTAGGAGAATCAACTGAGAGTAGGTAACAAGAATAAGTAAATATGTTCGTTTACCATATAAGTTTTTCATTAATGTGGTTTGATTTATAATTAGTTTAATACCTAAAACAAAACAAACTCACAAACCTAAATTTTACTTTGCTTTCTAAAAAAATATAAAATATGATGTGTCGTTGTGTGGTGAATATTTTTATGATTCAAGTTTTAAAGTTTATATATTTCTGACTTAACAAAAAAAAACACTTTAACATGCATGTACCCGTCGTGATAGAATTCGTGGTAAGAAGGGTGTCGACACGTGACCACACTGAAGCAGGTTAAAAAATCTCTCAATATATTAAATATTTTGTTTGTAATCTAAGTCAAACCTAATGCCTAATCCTAATGGTAGTTTCTACCCTTAATTTCTAACCAAGTAAAGGGGGTTTTCAGCCTGAGAGACTGGCACGGGTTTGGTGGTGACTATAATTAATTCAAGACACTTTAACCCATGCAGGCAAATTAATAGAATATAAAAGAGCGGTTGAGCCTTATGAAAGAAAACTATATTAGCCATCATTAATCCAATTAGAAGTTGGTTTGTTTATTCAGTACAATGATTACTTATCTCGAAGAGGCATATCATTCTTAGACTTAGGCAGTACTTCATCTTAAGACCTAGACACATTAATTCTGTCACAATTAAAGCATCCGCATAAAACATCCTTATTTGCTGATTATAATCTATCTTAGGCATTAAAGCAATGGTGATCTTGTTAAACCCTAGCTCATAGAGACTTTACCCATGAACTGCTTAATGGCAATTTATACTCTAGTAGTCCACTTGTCTAACTATCCAATGGAATCAGAACATTATTTGTTGAACTATCTAGATTCACCTACTAGTCAACATGTTCAATAAACCAAAGGCAATATCTGATTAACTAGTTAAGCCTGAAGCGTATCCTTAGCAAGAATTTAGAAGGATAATATTTGTGATCCTATGATTCTAGATGTATAAATTACTATATGGAGAGCTATCCTGACATCTAGATTACTTAGTCCGTATCACTAGATCCAGTTGAATGATAGGTCGCATACAAAAGCACGTAAATAATTATATTGATAAACATAAACAAGCATACAATGATAAATTAAGATATCGAGATATAAACAAAACCAAACATTCAGATCTTCATAATAATGGCTAATACCCAAAGGTATTAGCCTTCAAACATCATAATTAATACAAGAGTAATGGCTTAGCCAAGGTAAACTAACCCCGATTTAGACAAATGATACAAAACAACTAAACGATTTCAAAAGTATAAAAATTAACACGTTGTTCTCTATGGATTGGACATGCGTGGCAATACCCTATTCTTGCTCTTATTTCCCCTCATGAAATTGACTTTGGTGGATAGTATCGAGAATATGATTTAGCACACTTAAAACTCATTTTTGAGTTTTGTATTTATAAGGTCTGGAGTCGGTGTCGATACGACATATCCAAGGTTTTAGATATGGCGTATTGGAGTGTCTTGGAGTAGGGACCACGTTTGATATCTTCCAGAATATTCACATACTATATTTCCAATAAGGCGTATTGGTCTTCACTAGATACGACGTATTGATCAAGTTTCTTTTGTGGTCTTTGGTAAGTACAGGCACGGATACGTCGTATCTTCCTTGATGGATACGGCGTATTGGTTGTCAAAATAGTAATCTTCAAAATATCTTTGTTTAAGCTCCAGAATGCGCGCCTTTTGCTAATATTCACCAAGTACTCCATAATTACTGCAATTCTCAAATATAAACGATTAAGTAACAATTCTTTGCAATAATTATACAAAATAGGTTAATTACATGGGATAAATGATGCTATAAAATAAACGTTATTTGATGTCATCAAATATCCCCCCACTTGAATCCTACTTGTCCTCAAGTAGCCTTTAGAAGTTTATAAAAATGTATCCCTAAGGATATTTTCCGTTAAAACATTTATTTGATCTATTACAAGTACACAACCAAACACCTCACGAAATAGGAAGATGAAAACACTCAAATCACTCAACTAATCTATGTGGTAACATGTAATTAATTCGCTTAATTGCTCTGTCGTGACGAGTATTCTATCATAAGCTTGGCAAGGATAAACATCTCCACCGCTAAAGCTAAGGAGTAACAAGTTTATAAAGGTAAATATGGGTTTATATGATAAGGCTTAGGGTTGATAATTCTACAATCTTTTACTAGAAGTACCACTCAACAAAAGAAACTACAAGGGAAGGGGCGTAAGCACTACATACATGGCCCGTAACGACAGTACCTAATATGTGTGTTCGATCATATCTTCATTTGCATTTTAACCAAAAGTTAGGATGAAGAATGATAAAGGGTAGGCCTTTTAATTTTCACAAAAGTCGTAAACCAACGAGCAGCTGAGACATCAACATGGCCGTAACGCGGCATAGACATGCACGCTCATACAAATCCTCATTCGGGTTAAACCAGCAGCTAGTCATTAGGAAAGAGAAGTAAATTGTTGTTAAATAAAAATAACAAAACAAATAGATTAAGTCTAAAATACAAGTTGCTAGATACTTTTTCCCGACCGTTACCATGATAAAGACACAACTATTTACAACGTCTTGATCATAGATAAAAAACAACAACCTAAGTTGGCGTTCCCGTAACGGTCAACTTCCCAATCATCCCATACTTTACATACTTTACAAGGTAAGTGGCAATATCTACCACTTTATACAATATTCTACATCGTCGATTTGTATCAACGAATAATCGATCCTTCGTGTAATTCCTTCGGTAGTTGCGAAACGATTATCTTTAAACTTTCCTTCTATTTTTTGTTGCAATTTTTCTGATTTTTTTGATTTTTTTTCAAACATCTAACTATATACGAAACTCAAAGTAGTTTCACCATCTTCACGATCATAATAATTCCGGATAATTCCTTCGATAATTCTTCATTCTTCGGACGTACCATTAATTGCGATGGTAGTAAAAATACATGAGTTTTGACTTATTTTATACATTCCCATTTGCGATGTGCAAATTTCTTCCAACCGTACCAAAAT
>BQNB010107114.1:0-23237 GCA_026074375.1 Tanacetum coccineum | reverse complement strand
TCCAATCATAACCAGCACCATCACAAGACATCAAAGCATTAGAAGTAGTTGTCTCTACTGGCACAACCCTTTTTGTGTTCTCCCTTTCTTGTTTTCTTGGTTCCTTGGAGCCCTACACTCCCTTGCAAAGTGTCCCCTTTTGTAGCAGTTGTAACACTCTACCTTGGACTTATCAAACCCAATGGTCTCAGTAACATTCACAGAAAACTTCATTCCAGTGTTCTTCAAGAATCTCTTTGCCCTCATTGTTAGCATAGCCATCTGCCACCTTAAATCGATCTCTTCTAAATCATCAGGATGAATTTGTTGTAAGTCCTCATTGTCAAGTTGTGGACTATTTGGTTGACTTGCAAAGAAAGGACAAATGACAGCATCACTCAAGTTGTCAATTATTGTTGAGTTAACAGCAGTAGTGACAGATTTACGAAAACTATGATCCGGTGGTCTTGGTGAGTCAAACCACATGATAGCCATTTTAGTGAGAGAGAGAGAGAGAGTAGAGAGAGAAAGTTAAAATGTAAAATAAGATGTATAAAAATGGAAGATACAAAAGACTCGACCCCTCTATGGAAGCCATAGAGGGGTATTTATACCACCACACATTACATAAGAATCCTATGTTGACTATATTAGTCCTGTAGTGTGGGTATATTTATGGTAAACAATGTATTTGTAATGTCGTCGCTAAAGTGTATTCCTACATATCTTCCCACATTGGGCGATATACAGAATACTTGACAATAATTTTCTAACAAGTACATAATTTTTTTTTGGGGGTTTAACGAAACAAGGTAACTTCATGAAGCTTCCAATACTGATGAGTCTTTGTGGTGTTTGATTCAAAGCCATGCACTCCAACATGATTCATCTTTGTAGTACCTTTGTAGGAGAAATATGTAATAGGCTCATAATTAAGTAACTATGCCATTCTGGTTAAGAGAAGCTCTGAATAGCTTCCCCTTAATTCGTGCCACATGATCTTCATTTAGAAGCTTTCAAAGCTTCCTCCTAAACTAGCAATGAATCAGCTTCCCCCTAATTCATGCCGCATATTCTTAATTTAGAAGCTTTCAAAGCTTCCCCAAACTAGCAATCCTTTCTTGAGCAGTTTCAAAGCTTTCTTACAAGCTTAGAATAATTAAGTGCACAGCGGAATTGGTAGGATACCACATCAAGTATTACTGCTCCTTTAAGAATAAGCTTAGTGATTGTTCATTTAGGGTAAGCATTATGTGGATCAGCAACATATCTTCTCATGCTCGAATAATTCTTCTCACAATGTTTCCCCCTTGGAGATTCAAATAATGCATACTAAAGTTCTCAAGATATCGTTAGCCCCAATGTGTTTGGAGATTACACCTAAAGCCACCAGTTAAACGCGTGATATTCTCTGTGTTATGACATTTGTCTTCCCGGTGGGACTAACTTAAAAATATGCAGAAAGATGCTCTATGTCATAAGCTTTCAAGGCAAATTCTCCAAGGGTGATTCTACTATTCCCCCTTGTTGGTTTTGACACGTCGGAATCAGAACACCTTGGTCGCCACATTTACTTGAGTTCTTGTGTGAAGAAAAATTAGCTCAATAATCTAATCCGTGTGAATCAATTGATGATCAATTCTTTACTCATAACTCTCTTGGCTATCATTTTTTCCAACCATTTGATAGGCTATTTGTATGGTGTCCATTGATGAAATAAACCCAATATCCAAACTTAGACAAGGTAGAATTTCTTGTGCTTGTGACTTAAGCTTGCGCTAATGTTGGAGGAACAGTGTAGTAGAATTTATGCTCCAAGCAAAATCTCTAGTATCCTATTACCCTCCCAAAGTATGGACTTATCTTCAACTCTTTCGAGTATCCACTACGGCTTAGCGTGTGACACACTGGGTTATCTATCAAGTGTAACTCCTTTAAGTGATGTTAACCAGGTCATCAACCATTCAACCCCTTGATGCTGGCAAATAGATAAACCAAGTCTTTAACTTAAATTAAGCCGAGAAAGTTTTCATGAAAGTCTTGCATCGCCAACCCCGAATCAAATAAAATATGAGCACGCCTTCGTAAAATGCTACTTCACAATCTCAAATAATGTGATAACATGATCAACTCCGTAGTCACTATGATTAATTCAAAAATCTTAGCCTTTATAGTTTCAACTTCTTATCCATTTAGGTGGACGATTGTCGGCACCCGAAAGAATCGCTTTGTCAGCAAGAGTCGTCATTTATTGTTATAAAGATTACTTGGTTAATCGGACGGTGGTAGAAAGAAATTGTGTTTGGTTGAGTGGTTGTTGAGTCTTGAAATAATTCTTGAAACTACACGGGATTTTACAATTCTTGACAAAACCGGGAAAACAAGTTAATGTTTCATGGGATTTTACAAGTCAAAGAAATAAAACCCGTATTCTATTTAGAAATGTGTGTTGATTAGGTTTTAATTGGAAAGTGACGAGTTTTGGTTCTCAATACAATTGATTGGTTTGGTTGTCTTTGGTTCACTAGTTCGGTTGACAAAGGAGTAAACTAGTTCGGTTCACTAGTTCGGTACCAAGTGATTACAACTAGTTCGGTTCCAACTGAAGAAAACTAGTTCGGTTCCAATAGAAGCAACTCGTTCGGTTCCAACTGAAGAGACTAGTTCGGTTCCAACTGAAGAAAACTAGTTCGGTTCCAACTGAAGAAAACTAGTTCGGTTCAAACTAAAATCAACTAGTTCGGTTCTAGCTAATAACAACTCGTTCGGTTCCAATTCCAGCTAATAACAACTCGTTCTGTTCCAACTAAAATCAACTCGTTCGGTTTCCACACAAACCAACTAGTTCGGTTCAACTGGTTCGGTTAACTAGTTCGGTTCTAACTCAAGAAAACTAGTTCGGTTCCAACTGAAGAAAACTAGTTCGGTTCAAACTAAAATCAACTAGTTCGGTTCCAACTAATAACAACTCGTTCGGTTCCAACTAAAATCAACTCGTTCGGTTTCCACACAAACCAACTAGTTCGGTTCAACTGGTTCGGTTAACTAGTTCGGTTCCAACTCAAGAAAACTAGTTCGGTTCCAACTGAAGAAAACTAGTTCGGTTCAAACTAAAATCAACTAGTTCGGTTCCAACTAATAACAACTCGTTCGGTTCCAACTAAAATCAACTCGTTCGGTTTCCACACAAACAAACTAGTTCGGTTATAACTATGACGAAACCAAATTTTTCAAAACTAAAAAAGACCCATTTTTGATTGGTTTTTTGCAAAAAATCTTGTACAACTAGTGTTACTAACCCTATAGGAACAAGAAAAATGACAACTTTAAGGTTTTTAAGCCGAAAAATTTTAAATCAAGATTTTGCTCTTTGTAAAGGTTTTGAACACAAATCAAAAGACAAACATAAAAACTAAACACACCACTCAATGGCTCTCATACCAATTAAAGAATACTAGTAATATTTGATATTATACAAGAACTAGAGAGAGAAGTGGGTTGGAAAATTTCTAGAGAGAGAAAGATGATAGTATTATTAAGTGTGTGAAAATGAAAATGAAACAACCAACCACCCTCTCCAAGGCATGGAGAGGGTATATATTCTACATACATGGCCGGTCATGGGCCTTAACCAATATAAAGTAAATAGTATGACGTCATAAGATAGACGTAAGAGAGCAAAATCATCGCCAAGCGTTAAATACTCATTATTCATGTAATAGTAGTAGAGATGCAAAAGAGATGTTAAAAGAGATCAGAGAGCATGCGCGCACGGATATCAGACAACGGTGAAAGACTTAAATTTTTTACAAAAAAAACAGTTATAGTCCAGGGTGTGAAAACGACCTAGCTCGCTATAACTTGAGCTTTGATACCACTCTGTAACACCCCCAAAAATCACAACACAGCGGAATTCTTAATTACTATCTCAGCTTGTTCCTCCACACAATGGTATGAGGTTCCATTCTCGTGAAGACTTCTTAAGAACTTCTGATATCACATCTTCTTGTGAGATACTTTCACCAGAATCTCCAAATAACAGATACGCTTTTAAAGCTATCAAAGATTTTTGATCTTACACCTCTGACTAGATCAAGTAAATTTTCAACTTTTTCTTTGAAGATTCTCCAGACTTTTTAGTAGCAGCATTCCTCCAAACCTCTTCTACAGCCTATAGCCAATGACTTGAAATCTTGTATGGAGTTAAACTTCATTGAATTTCATTAGGATGCCTATCAATAAAGTGCTCTTGCCTACACTTTAACCTCCTTTGTCTGTGCCTTTTCTTCAGCAGTTCCAGAGCACATTAATAGTCTCAACAAATAAACTTGCAATAACTTTTTTAATGAGTGCATTACCATTCTCTATGACTTCTCATAGAGAAGTAATCAATCATATATATGTACTAATTCCATCACCATCCTCCAAATCTCCATACTCGACCCTGTGTTTGAGCATGAGGCACTTATTAATGCAGCCGACCATATGTTCGAGTCTTAATCCATGTCTTCTTACAAAGTTTCTCAAAGCAACAAGCTCTGATAACCACTTGTTGATCCCACTTGAATGGATCTTGAACCCTTAGCTATGAAATGTTTAGTTATTCTAGATAAATCAACACAACTTAGTTTAAGAAACTATGTTTGATAATACTAAAGTTCAAACTACTCCCTTTGAGGCAGTTTATGGCCAAACACCACCAGTTCATGTTCCTTATTTGGGAGGTCTTAGTAAGGTGGATACAGTTGACAGGACTCTAGGATCCAAAGAACAAGCTATTCAGATGCTCAAGTTTCATTTGAATAGGTTCCAAAACAGGATGAAACAGCAAGCTGACAAAAGAAGAAGTGATAGAATTTTAAAGGTGGGTGATTGGGTCTTTCTAAAATTTTAACCACATAGACAAGTGTCCATTAGGCAAGGCAGACAAAACAAGTTTTCTCCTATGTGTTTTGGCCCTTTTCAAGTGATAGAGAGGTTTGGACAAGTGGCTTATAAGTTCGATTTGCCTACACACTCACAAATTCATAATGTCTTTCATGTTTCTCAGTTAAAGCTTTGCCAAGGAAGTCCTCCATTGTCTCAAGTTATGGAATTACCAAGTTGCAATAAAGAAGGGTTGATGGAGCCTGAGCCTATAGCCTTGTTGGATAGGAAGATGGTAAAAAGAAATAATGCAGTTGTGGTCTATGGTCTGATTTAGTGGGCTAATGGGTCTAAAGATGATGCTACTTGGGAGCTTTTGGAAAAATTGTATGCTAAGTTCCCTGTATTTGTTGAACATTCTTGAGGACAAGAATGTTTTCAAGGGAAATGGAATGATAAGTCTATTTAGGATGTGGCACATAAGGTGCACGTGTATTAACATACACATGAGGTGCACGTGATTAACTCCCATTTAATAATAGATTTTCCTGCCAATTACTAGTTTAAATACCAACTTTGAGTTTCACTTTCATTTAGCTTTGTAATTCTCTTTTTTCTCTTGTTTCACTCTTGTAATCATCTGTAACTGTTTTTCAACCAACTTGTAACAAACAATCTCCATTGATAATACAATTAAGCTTTCGATACTATGTTTCTTATTTTCTTGAGAACCCAAGCCATTGTAATCCATTATCGATCTTAAGTGATCCTAGTGGTGTGTATCAAAGAGGTGTCAGTATATGAGACTAAAAAAACATAATTGACCTGGAAGCTTAAATTGTGTCACTAACACATTTGATTAAACACCTCATAAGCGTATGAATGTGTACACTCTAGAAAGAAATCCAATCTTTATCAAACCGGATTATAACTAATGATAAATAATCAAAATCATTGCATATTTCAATGTTTAATGACTTAGATGATAAAGTAATTGAAACTTGAATTAGAAATCCAACATACATGATTAGAGATTAAAGATTCACTTTGACGATAAGAAGCCTAACAACATACACGGTATTAGTTTGATTTTTGAATCATGATGATAAAACTGCTTGATTTCGTCCAATTGTGTAAGTAGTGCTTTTGATTTTTAAGATCTCATGATTATGGATTTAGGAGAGTGATTATGGAAACTGAATCAGGCCTATATATTTTGTGAATTAGGATAAACGTATTGAAACTTATAATTATCATACTGTGTTTTTTTATTCATTTCTTTTTCTAAATAATAGATTTTTCCAAAATTCTCGGGTATGATGTTCGGGATGATTTTTTAGGTGTGAGACATTCTTTCCTCTTTAAGTACCATAGAACATGAGGACCAAAAGTAAACTCCTTTCATTTATTTGTTGATAAGGCTTTGATGTTGGGATAGGAGCAGTCTTTCTTAAGTCATGGTGAAAATGTATGGCATGTATATATAGATGCTAAATTCAAAGATATTGGAACTGCTTTGATGATCCTATGGTAAATTTAAAAATATGAAAATAGATAGCAATGCTAAGAATATCAGATAAATTTGATGTTTTTTAGATCACAGGGTAGAGAGAAGTGTGGGACATTCAGTAAGTCTTTATTTGGCATTTACAAACTAAATTAGAGATGGGCGAGGAGTTAAGGGCCATAAAAGCCTAGCTGTTCTTATTGCCTAACCAATTGTGCAAGAACCACGCTAATGTTGTTAAGGAAGAAAATAAAATGCAATTTGGGGCTAGTAACAGTAAATTTAAGAACAATGGGGGTAACACTGGTGCTAGTACTAAGCCACTACTAGCTTTGCCAAACACTACTAAAAATTGGTCAAGTAGACCTAACACTAATACACCAAGAAAACAACTATCACAAAAAGAATATGAGGAAAAGAGGTCTAAGAATCTTTGCATTTTTGTTGATAAAATTGTCCCAGTCATAAAAGTTAAAGGCCAATTAATTTACATAGGTATATTGGCTGGGCCAAATGAAGATCAAGATGAGGAAATTTGTTGATGCCTAAGAAAAATCTTAGATTGAAATGACAATTGGAAATCCCAACGCAACAGATTTCATTAAGATGCTTAAGTGGAGTCATTTCTTACCAAATACTCAGGGTAGTGAGATTGTTTGTGAATGGTCAGGAATTGCATATCTTGATAGGCTCAGGCTCCATCAACCCTTCTTTATTGCAACTTGGTAATTTCATAACTTGAGACAATGGAGGACTTCCTTGGCAAAGATATAACTCAGGCTCTACTTATAATTTCTTGGATACTAAGATGGCTAAAAGGTTGGGGTGTGCAATTAGGCCTACATGTCCCTTAACAGTTAATGTGGCTGGAGAAAAGCAGTTATTAAGTGTAAGTGAATGTAAGGGATTTAATTAGAAATTAAAAGGGGAGACCTTTGTAACTGAAGCATTTACACCCTTTAGCAGGGTATCGACACGGGATAGTATTCAGTGTTATCTCTACTTTTGAAGAACATTAAAAGCAATTTTAATTACCTAAGTAATAGGAGTTTGGTACAACAATAAGAAAATGGTTCTAAGGGGTACTCATAAGACTAAGGTTGAATGGGTGGAGGGTAAGGGTCAGTTACACAAAATGGGAGGTATACTACAAGCTGAGATGTTAAGTAGTTGTGTGTTATAAATACTAAAAATCCACTGCTAAAATATGTTCAAGCCCTGAGAAACAAAGAATGATAATTTTTGAAGCCTGAGCTGACCCAAACATTGTGGAGAACATTATAGTGATGGTGTTTGAAGTTTCCTCATGAATAACCTGCCTAAGAGAACGAAACCATATGAAATGACCCTTGATTCGCGTAGTACTTATTAATCCACCTGTTAACATTAGACCTTATAGGCATCCTCCCATACAAAAGGATGCTATTGAAGCTATGGTTAAGGAATTGCTTGAGTCAAGGGTTATTAAACTAAGTCAAAGTCCTTTTTCTTCATCCATAGTCATGGTAAAGAAAAAAGATAACACATGGAGAATGTGTGCTGACTACTGGCAGTTAAACAAAAGTACTATCAAAGACAAATTCCCCATACCAATCATTGATGAGCTAATAGATGAGTTACATGGTGTTGTTGTGTTTTCTTGCTAAGTGTACTAAGGTTAAGTTCCATCAGATTAGGATGCGTGAGGATGATATAGCCAAGTCTGCCTTTAGAAACTAATGAGGCCGAATATATTTTTGGTGATTGTCATTTGCTTACCAATCCCCTCTCTATAACATTCAAGCCCTAATGAATGATGTCTTCAAGGACTATTTGAGGAAATTCACCCTAGTGTTCTTTTATGATATACTCATATACTCCAAAAGTATCTCAGGTCATGTGCAACATTTAACTACAATCTTGAGTACCATGAGACAGAACAAGCTCTTTGCTAAGAAGACCAAATGTGTGTTTGGTACAAGTCAAGTTGAGTATTTGGGGCATGTTATATCTGCACAACGTGTAGCTACTGATCCAAGTAAGATAATAGCTATGAAGAACTGGCCAACACTTACAAATATTAAACAACTCAGAGGGTTCCTTGGGTTGACTGGCTATTATAGAAAGTCAGTCAAGAATTTTGCTAATGTGATAGGCCTTGACTCATTTGTTGAAGAAAGGACTTCAAGTGGCCAGGAAGCACAAAAATCTTTTGTGGGACTTTACATTTACTAGACATAAGCCTCAGTCCTGGCTATATACCTGATTTTACAAGACCCTTTGTAGTAAGATAGATCCTCAGGAGTAGTGTTAGGGTAATGTTGCAACAAAATGGACACCCTATTGCTTATCTCAGTAAGACTTTGGCTCCCAAAAACCAAACCTTATCAACATATGAGAAAAAGTTTCTAGCTGTTATGATGGCTTTAGAAAAATGGAGAAGGTATCTACTGATAGCCATTTTCATAATCAAACCGACCAATTAACAGTTGGAAGTACACTTTTAGATCAAAAGATCACAAATCCTAGCACAAAGAAGTGAGCTTCCAAACTTATAGATTTGACTATAGGAATCAATACAAGAAAGGAGGGGATAAATTAGCAGACTGATCTTTTGTCCTAGAGTCCAAAATGACGGACAATGATACTACCAATGTGTAGTTGAAAGAACTCTGCAACTGATTTTTACAAGAATAAGTCGGCTCGTTGACTTCTGATGAGTCAATCCAAACACTCCTCTAGTTACTGCAGAGTGGGAAAACATCAAGAAAACATTACTCTTGGAGCAATGGCCAGTTTCAAAGGAAAAACAAGCTTGTAATAGGCAAAGAAGAGGGGGTTTTCGAGAAAAGGATATCTTGGCTTATTTCCATAACAGTTAAGTGGGAGGTCATTCTAGGGTAAAAGTAACCACTCACAGGGTGAGCTCTATGCTTTATTGGAAGGGTATAAGGAAATACATCAAGAAATTTGGTCATGAATGCATTAATTGTCAAAGAAATAAGCCTGATTTAGCAGCTTATCCAGGATTGCTTCAACCCTTACGGCCTTGCACCCATTTCCAAACAGAAATCGGAAAGGCTTTTCTATGGATTTTATTAAAGCTTTACCAAATTCCTCAAGGTTATAAATGTCATATTTGTGGTGGTAATAGGCTACTAAGTATGGCTCACATTGCTGCCCTAATCTCACCCATTAACACAGCATATTGAAGTATCACAAGAGTTTCTTGATACTGTCTACAATTACATGGATTGCCCTCTTCTGATTATTTCTGATAGGAGGAATAAATTTTCTTGAGCAATTTTTGGAAAAGTTGTTCAAAAGCAAGCTACAAGCAAGTCAAACTAATGATGTCCAACATCCTTTCTTCCTCAACAGATGGCCAAACAGAAAGTGGTGAATAGTGACTTATTAAGTTTATCTGGAGGTTTTATTGGGGATAAGACTAAGGAGATGAAGAAATGGTTGAATTGTGGTATAATTCAAACTTCCATACTTCCATTCAAACTACTCCCTTTGAGGCAGTTTATGGCCAAACACCACCAGTTCATGTTCCTTATTTGGGATCGTTCTATAGTAGGTGATACGTTGACAACTCTAGGATCCAAAGAACGAAGCTATTCATATCTCAATGTTTCATTGATAGGTTCCAAAACGAGTATAAACTAGCAAGCTGACTAAGAAGAAGTGATAGAATTTTGAAGGTGGGTGATTGGGTCTTTTTGAAATTTTAACCACATAGACAAGTGTCCATTAGGCAAGGCAGACAAAACAAGTTTTCTCCTATGTGTTTTGGCCCTTTTCAAGTAATAGAGAGGTTTGGACAAGTGGCTTATAAGTTGGATTTGCTTACACACTCACAAATTCATAATTGTCTTTCATGTTTTCTACAGTTAAAGCTTTGCCAAGAAGTCCTCCATTTCACAAGTTATGGAATTACCAAGTGCAAAAAGAAGGTTGGATGAAAGCCTGAAGCCTATACCATTTGATAGGAAGATGTAAAAAGAAAATAATGCATCTGTTGTCCTATGTTCTATTCAGTGGGCTAATGGTCATAAAGATGATGCACTTAGCTTTTGGAAAAATTGTATGCTAAGAGTTCCCTGCATTTGTGTGAACAATCTAGGACAGAGAATGTTTTCTAGGGCAAATGGAATGAAAATAGTCTAATTTAGGATTGTGGCACATTGAGTGCACGTGTATAAACATACACATGAGGTGCACGTGATTACTCCCCATTTAATAAAAGATTTTAGTTCCCGCCAATTACGTATTTAAATACCACTTTAGTTTTACTCTCATTTATCTTTGAAATTCCCTATTTCCTCTCTTTAATCATTTGTAACTGTTTTTCAACCAACTTTAACTGTTTTTCACCACTTGAAATAAACAATCTCCATTGATTATACAATTAGCATTCGTACTATGTTATCTATTTTCTTAGAGAACCAAACCATTGGTAATCCATTATCTTTCTAAGTGGTCAGAGTGGTGGTATCAAAAGGTGTCATATATGAATAAAAAAACTTAATTGACTGGAAGCTTTAAATTGTTGTCACTATCGACAATTGATCAAACACCCTCATAAGCTATGAATATGTACACTCTCGAAAAAAAATCCAATCTTATCAAACCAATTAGAACTAATGATAAAGAACAAACTCAATGCATATATCAATGTTTAATGACTAAGATGATTAAGTAATTGAAACTTTTGAATTAGAAATCCCAACGACATGATTAGGAGATTAAAGATTCACTTTGACATAAAAGTCCAAACTACATACGAGAACGGTATTAGTTTGATTTTTTGAATCATATGATAAACTGCTTGATTTCGTCCCAATTGGTAATACGCTTTTGATTTTTAAGATCTCATGATTATGGATTTAGGAGAGTGATTATGGAAACTGAATCAGGCCTATATATTTTGTGAATTAGGATAAACGTATTAAAACTTATAATTATCATACTGTGTTTTTTTATTCATTTCTTTTCTAAATAATGTACAATTATAATATATATATATATAAAAGTTTATATAAAGATATATATATATATATATATATAGGAAATATAATATATATATATCTAATATATAATAATATATATATTCCAAATTTAAATGGTATTTTTTTAAGCATGAAATATTTGATTTTTATTGTATATCACAATTTTAGGCTTGCTCTATTGGTTGAGGTGCTTGTTTGTGAATTAGCATACCCAGGTTCATTATTCGTTTTTTAAATGCACAAAAAAAACGAATTTTTAATGCACAAAATTTTTTGATGCAAAACATTGCATTAAATCGTTTTTTGTACATTAAAAATTCGTTTTTATACCCAACTTCTTTTGACTTTTTGTATCAAAATTTTATTGCGCATCAAACGAAAACAAGTTGAAATTTTTGTGCATCTAAATTTCTTTTTTTATTTTGTATTTTTTTTTTTGGGCATTAAAAAAGACTATATAAACTCAGAAATTAAAAAACTTTCTTCACAACATTTTATCACCACCAACCTGATCTTGTGAATTTTTTCAAAATTTGTTTGAGAACTTAAAATATTCCTTTTATCCTTCTCAAATAAAGGTATTTGTCTTTTTATTAGATCTTTATCATATATATATAATTTATATATAATATATATAAATATATATATATATATATATATAATAATAATATAATATTTATATAATAATATAATGATAGTATATATATAAATTTGGATCGAGTGAAAAGGTTTATTTTGATAATATTGAGAAGGTTTTAAAAAAAAACGATAAGATTTTTAAAAAAACTTATTCAGTTTTTCAAACGATAAACTCATTTTAATGTGATTAAATATCCAAAAATTTTAAAAAAATGAAACAAGTTAAATTCTCGATTTTGCAATATAAGTACAAAACTGAATCATTTACTCTACAAATTTTAATGAAACATTACCATAGACTCGATTGTTAATAATTATTGTGAAATCAAATTTGTGATTTATAGATTCGATTCAATTAAATGATGTGATTATTATGTGAATAAAATTAAAAAAATAAATATGAATCAATGGCTCAAACATATTTTTCAATCAACCCAAGTAAAAACATTTTAAATGAACCCAACTATATATATATATATATATATATATATATATATAATATATATAAATATATATATAAAATATATCTATAAAATCAATATATACATCGGGATGGTTTCTAATGAAAACTTGCTAATGGTAGAAAACCAAAAAACCAAACTACAGTAGATTAGCACACAATCAAACATCATGTAAAAGACTAAAACAAACACTAAGGTGGTGTTTGCTTTTTTCTCTTAATGTCTCTTATTGATATGAGTGGTGGGCTCAAATTCCTTAAATCATCTTAGTTGATACACATAATAAAATCTCCCTCTACCCATTAAGAGGCTAAATAAGACATACATATCAATAGCCACTTAATTCAAAAAAAAAGAAACAAGCCCTAAGAAATAGGGGTAACCATCTCAACCCCCATTTTCATAAACAAAATCACCAATAAGAAAAAACATACCGATCAAAAACAAAAAACCTAATCAAATCAAAACCACACATTCACTACAAACACATCGAAACCTGATAAAAACCACATAAAAATCGTGAATCACCTGGATATATGCACAAATGATCAAACAAATAAAGAATATGAGCTGCGTGATATTGTGTAACTGGATATATGCACAAATGATCAACACTGATGTTTGTTAATTGATTTGTGAAGTCACAGAATGAGGTATGAATGAAAATCAAGATTGAGACTTTCTAGTGCACTAATTTTTTTAATTTTTCAAAATTGAATTGAAGATTTAATGACTTGTGAAGTTTTGTTGAAAGTTTATAATCATGTTATCATGTTTTCTATAAGATATTGGACAAATTTGACACAAAAAAATGAATGAAAAACATGTTTGTTAAAACCGCACACCAGGTGTTTGATAAAATGTCTAAATGAAATTTTATAAATGTGATACACTAATTTTGTATTCAGATGTGTCCCAATGTTTTGATTATTTACTTGTTTTGATATAGATTGGTACAAGAATGTTTTATTTTAAAGGTGTTGTTTGTTGCTATGTTATGAGTAAAAAAGCATTATGTGTAATTGTAAGGTTCGATATTATAATGTATATGTTATTTTTACCAGTATAAAAAGTGTTATAAAAGTGATAAATGAATTATTATAATTATGAAATGTGCTAGATTTGGCAACATACTGTAATTTATTTTAATGATAGACAATTTAGGCCATCTATAATGTATAAACTTAAGCCAACATGTAACATGTTACATTTTAGCGGCAATCTATGTACGTGTTAAATTTGGTGCACGATACTGTACAATTATGAAATTTAGACATTTCAGTACATTTGTGGTTTTATTGTGCATCATGTTAGATTATGTAATCTAATTATTGAAGACATTTTAGTGCATTTGTGTGTTCTAGTTGGTGCACCATGTTAGAGGATAAGGGTATTGTAACCCTTTCCCTTTTTCTAAGATTTGAATGTTCTAATTTAGTCCTTTGACTTTTTGACTTTTGTCAGTTTCGTTAGAACAAGTAGCATGTCGACGATAGTGATTAAATGTGATTTTGGTTGTCTGTGTTATGTTGCTGTGTTATCCTTATAGAGGATTTACAACCTTGTTGATTTAGTTCAGGGAGGTTGGACCCGTAAATATCTGAAATTGCAAAAAACGCGTTCCGACACGTCGTTATGTCAAAACGAATTTAGGGAGTCTAATTTCCGAATTATGTCGGTAAATATTCTAAGAGTTCTTGGAAAATAATTTTAAAGACGAATAAAATACTAAGAAAACTTTGTTGTTAACTTTTAAATTGGCGAAACTTGAGTCTAAGCGAACCGACACAAAACAAGACTCCTTAGACCCACCCTAGGAATCCTATCCAGTTTTCGAAAAACTCACCAAGGGGACAAGGATGGCTAATTTTTAACTAAGGTGTCCCAAGGTTAGTTATGTTTTGTCTAGATTCATATCACACATAGTTCATTATTTGAAACCCATTTCTCTCTTCTTTCTCTCTTGGTGCTCGTCCGAAATCAAACCCACACACAAACACATTTGTTTTTCAACTTTGATAAAAAAACATGAAGATTTGCGGAGTATTGAGTTGATTCAAATAGTCGGGGTATCATTTAAACAACGTTTGGGTTGATGGTTCGTGTCCTAACTCGCTTTCAAAACCCTCTTTGTAAGTCTTCTAAATTTTAATTTAACTTGTACTTTTGAATGTCTAATGATGCGTAGAAGCTAGTTGTACTGTGCGTTTTTTAAAAATCAAACACGAAAATTTTAAGGAAAGCCCATTAAGGGTTGCGTATATGGTTCGAACAAAAATAAAAAGAGAACAAGGGTTTGTTATTTTTATAACGTGGTTGTGATGGTTGAAAAACATTTATTTGCTATTTAGCTTATTTTGGTTAGTAGCGTATTCTACTTATTTATAAGCACTAGTGAACATATTTGTGGGCTTATATTGGTTCGAAAACCACAAGGACAAAAGAATAGTTATTTTTCGTTACTTACCTCCTATGTCGTATTTTTGTGGTCTATTTTGATAGCTTATGGTAATAACCAAATGTAATACGTAGCTTATTAGCTTATTTAAAAGCTTAATATATTTGTTTGGGAACTATAGGGCTCACGGCCCAATAAGCCCAATAAGCCGTGGCTTATTGTAGTTCGGTTTATTTTGATAACCATTGTTTGGGGCTTATATTTACTAATGGGCTTTAGTATTGAGCCTAAATCATATTTTATATCTACGAATAACTTAATGGATCTCTATTGGGCCTTAAAGCGGAAACTAGTCGTTTCACGTGTTTTAACGAACTTTTGGAAGGCCAAACATACTTACGTAATGATATTGAAAGTCGTTTGGGGGAAAATGTGTTTTGAAAAACATTGCGAAATATAGATTTTGGCATTTTGTCGAAAAACGGTGAAACTTGGAAAAAGTGTTGAAATTAAGGTGTGAAACCTTGGAAAACGTTATATAAACGAACGGGTCATGTCGAAATTTTGTAAAAATCCTATACTTAGATTTTTACTCAAAAACTTACTTTTACGACAAAATAATAAAATATTATTATTTTAATAGGTCGACTAAAAGACAAAAAAATATATTTTATAATTATAAAATATGAAACTTCTAGGTCGTTTTGCATAAATAAACGTCTCATTTCTTATAACCTATACAAATAAATAAGGTAACTAAGGTTACCGAATGAACTTACCAAAATATATCCTGAATATCTATTTTTAAGCCTTCACATATATTGCTTGCCTATTTTACTTAAATAGTATATGTATATTATACTAAGGTATAAACTAGAACCGGTTATCTTTGAAACTAAGTCATCAACCATCACACCACTGATAACATTGAAGAGTAAGCGTACAACGCACATTTGACCACTATGCATCCAACCTGAAAAACATCTTTTGAAACGTATATCTAAATTGAACTAGGTCGTGTACGGACGTCGTTGCATTTTCCTGTTTGATCTTGATCTTGCTTGTCACCTTTGCTTAGGTGATTCTAGTACCCCGCTTTTTTAAATCTTTTCTGTTGGGAGAAAATGATACTCAAATATGTTTTGAACTTGTTTTCGTACTGTGCAAAACTTGATTGATTTTTTGGGAAAGCATGTACCTAATGACTGCTATGTAAAGACACGAGGTTGGTAGAATAGTGTTGTGTGAATTCTTAGATAGCATGGATTGCTATGTGCCGTGTGGATCTTTATAGCATGGACTTGCTATGGTTTGTGACGCTATGTGAACTTCCGCCCTATATATAGCTCGAGCTGGTAGGATTTAGGTTCGTGCGAATTGAAGAAGATGATATACCTTCGCGCAGAAATGGTGTCTATATTTATGTGGATTTGATAAGCAATAGGATTTGCTAAGATATTGACATTGAAAGTGTTTGCATGTATAACTGTCCATATTGCACAATTGTCCTCTACTTATAATATTGCACAACATTAGGTGTTTCCTTTAAACCTACAGCTCACCAACTTTATGTTGACCTTTCGAATATCATTTTCAGGTGTTGTTAATGGTCAGTGAAGTCAAATGCGAACTTAGCAGACCATAAGAGGAATCCTGTTGATCATATTATGAGAGACCTTGTATTGACTCTCTTAGTATGAACTTAAGCAATTTTTGTATTTGTTATCTGTTGTGTAACACCACCCAAATTTGGGTACGCAAGCGAATATGGGTCCCGGCGTGTTACTTCATAGATCCAACAACAAAAGATATATATAGAACGACTAAAAAGATCGTTTGAAAATGATACATTGCGATTTAACAAAGTATTTGTTTACATAAGCGAGAGGCTTTAAAACTGTTCACTTGATCAAATACAAAGATTTTTAGCCCATAACAGTTAACAAAATGAAATGCGACAAAATCTTTAATGCAAGACATCCAAATCAAAACCACCAATGTATCCATCGCACCTTGTGCTTATTGATTCCCTGAAAAACATTGCTTTAAAAACAAACGTCAACAATAATGTTGTGAATTCATAGATTGATAAATCATAATATTGTAGGACCAAAGATTTCCAAGTGTATGATATTGCAACAAAGATGGCAATATCATATAAATGAAATTACGTTGCCCTAAAGCTCATGACACTGAAGCTTGACATGTAATGAATACCGAAATTAATATGGCCTACATTGCCCTGGGTGATTTTCTAGAAGTTCTAAACCCGCAACATCCAAATATTCACATGGTATATAATAATAACGTTCGTTTTGTCCATGATACTGTATCACCCGAACGGGGTTGTCAAAACCCAATAGATCTATTTATAACATTCGTGCTCGAAATTAACAGTTCATGAATAATTGGGCTACAGATATGGGTTCTTCGCTACTTAGGCCAACACGTAATCATAAATGAACATAACCACTTGTGTCCAATTGTAAAGCATTTCATGTTTTTTCACAGCCCAAAAACTTTGTAAAAAACAAAAAGCATGTAGAAACGTGTGCTATGAACCACCTTGAGTGAGTAAATGCCAAGTGTAATCACAATAACAGCGTCACGCGCATTGAATCAAATGCAACCTAATTTAATATTAAGGTCGTATAAGTAACCGAGTACTATTAATTTAACAACATTGAAATATAATCAATAGTTGTTACATTGTACTATCTTCGGGCTAATATACTTTAAAGAGGTCATGACATGACGTTCGAGGAGTTAGGACCACTTAAATCGTAAATCCAACAACATCTCGTCGAAACGCCATCCGAAGAGCCTCTTTATGAAACTCCCTAGTAATATAGTGCTTTGATACCACAATAAAATCTATATAGCTTAATCTCCAACTACTGGTTTTGGAAAAATTTGTGTTAAACAAGTTTAAACATTCACAATTTACCGATTTTATTTAGTAAAACTGGCGTAAACTTCTCCGCGATTTAAAAGCCCGAATTCTCACGCGTTTCTTATGTCCATCTTTTCGTATTAAGACGGGTTATCGATATTTTGACATTTCATAAATTTTTTTATCCCCTGATGAACAGTAAATTTTACTGTTCATGACAGACATGAGTTTTAAATAATTCGTTTTTTGTCGTCGTAAAACCCGTAAAGTCGATTTTATTCAGTTTTATAGCTCTTTTTTAATTGATTCTTTTCGAGGACAGTTCTCGTATTTGAAAGTTCAATATAATTATGAGGTTTAACAAAAATAAGAACTTTCTGTCATGAATAGTAACTTTTTTATAAAAATAGTTTTATAAAAGTGTTTATTGTCGTAAACTCACGAAATTCATAACTCTTTCGTTATTAATTAAAAAATTACGAGTTCTTCTCATTTTGGAAACCTAAAATGTGTATTATTTATTAAAAATGTTAAACCCTTGCTGTTTATAATTTTTATAAAAATGTTTTTATAAAAATTACATTACGACATTCGTATATTATCGTATAACTCATTTTAACGTAACTTTTTTCTTATAACCGTGAGCTCTATAGAGGTCAAGAGGGTTTTGGTTTGAATTTTCTAAGTGTTATGCTGTATGAGTTATTCACTATTTACTTGCATGTATATAATGAGTCTAAGGTCAAAAAGATTGCAAAAGTTGGTCCAAGAGCGAGAATGAGGTTTTTAAATGGGATGTTGTCTTTGTGTTTTTGAGTCAAAGTAAAAAGGCAAAGGCTAGTCTTTAATTGCCCCTCCGCATAGGAAGTACATTGACCCAAGTGTGAACTTTTTCATTAGCTTCCTTGTGTTATGCCCAGGTTGGAAAGAGGGGGGGTGGGGAAGTCCTTCTAGAAGACTATTTGCTATTAAAAAAAACATTATATTTATTGTATCATTTACTTAAAGATTATTAACAACATTGTATCACTAACACTTATTTAAAAGTTGCCAACATTGCATGTCATTTGTGTATAATATATTTTCCTAGTGTAAAAATGCAAAGTAATATTTACTTATTGTAAATTGTTAATAAAACTTTATAGGTATATGGGTATAAATCGAGTGGTATTTGTTTGAAGCGTAGAAAATTTTCATTCTTCCCCGGTTATTCATGAAACATACATTAATCATGGAAAACGTATTTAACTTACGTAAACAAATAAAATAAATAACAATCACCATAATTATATGATAATAATTAAAATAACACATGATGATGTAAACGTTGATGATTTAATGCCCGTTTACATTAAACAATAATATTTGGGCGTACTCGATTAACCTATCGCTTACAATTTCAAGCAAACGATGTTACAATACAAAAGGTACATTGCGGATTTGTTGACATCGTCAATGACTTGAAAACACAGGGTGTTATAGACTTCCCCCGTTAAACGAGCCTTGTCCTCAAGGCTCACGATGCAGCACTTGATGACGGTGTGGTCTTGGTGAAGAGGTGTGGATATTTCCTTCAATGAATTGGTCTTCACAGTTCCCCCCTACGTGAACTCGGGACCTCTCTTGGAGTTCCATCGAACTTTGACCAATGGAGGGATCCGACGTCTCTTCAAAACCGTTTAAACTTCTCGGCCTACTATTTTTCTATTCTATTCTAACTACCGGTTCCTCAACAAAATGAAGTTTGTCGTCCAAATTAAGTCCATCCAACGGAACGGCTAAAGGTTCGTCGGCATGACACTTCTTCAGGTTTGATACATGAAACGTATTATGAACTCTGCTCAACTCTTCTGGAAGTTCAAGCTTGTAAGCAACTTCTCCAACCCTTTCCCTTACCTTAAAAGGTCCAACATACCTAGGGTTCAACTTCCCCCGTTTGCCAAAACGCACGACCCCTTTCCAAGGCGAGACTTTAAGCATAACTTTATCCCCGACTTGGAATTCCATTGGTTTACGCTTCAAGTCAGCGTAACTCTTCTGTCGATCACGAGCGGCTTGCATCCTTTGCTTGATCTGAATGATTTTCTCAGTGGTCTCTTGAATTAGTTCTGGACCGAGTATTTGAGCTTCTCCAACTTCAGTCCAACAAACAGGTGAACGACACTTTCGACCATAAAGTGCTTCAAATGGTGCGGCCTTGATGCTAGCGTGATAGCTATTGTTATATGAGAACTCGACTAGTGGCAAATGGTTAACCCAACCTTTTCCAAAGTCGATCGCACAAGCACGCAGCATATCCTCGAGAGTTTGAATGGTCCTCTCGCTTTGCCCGTCTGTTTGTGGATGGTACGCAGTACTCATATCCAAGTTTGTACCTAAAGCACTCTGAAGTGACCTCCAGAAATTTGATGCGAATCTCGGGTCACGATCACAAATGATTGAGACGGGTATCCCATGCCTCGTGACCACCTCCTTTAAGTACAATCTTGCAAGTTTATCCAAAGGATCGGTCTCTCTCATTGGTGTGAAGATCGCAGATTTAGTGAGTCGGTCAACGATCACCCAAATTGTATCATAGCCTTGAGACGTCTTAGGAAGCTTCGTGACAAAATCCATGGTGATGTTATCCCACTTCCATTCGGGTATCTTGGGTTGTACCAACAATCCTGATGGCCTTTGATGTTCGGCCTTGACCTTAGCACAGGTCAAACACTTGTTAACATAAGTGGCTATGTCGGCTTTCATGTTGGGCCACCAATATAACTTCTTCATGTCTTGGTACATTTTGTCGGAACCCGGATGAATAGAGTATTTTGATTTATGGGATTCGTGCATGATCACAGTCCGCAAATCGCCATAACAAGGTAACCAGCTCCTACCATTTGGCACAGGTTCCATCCGTACTGTGTTCCAACTTTTGTTCCTAATAGCTTCTGTAAATTTAGCATTTTCAACAACCAACATTCCCCCAACGACTTCACTCATAATGTTCTCGGGTTCCGCCGCTTTGGTTCTGAGCATTAAGATCTGTTTGGAAAGTTCCAAACTAATAGTCATAACCAAGTTTGAACTCTTAGCGTTGGTATCTCGTTCTTTTTCCTCTAAAGCACACAACGACATTTGCTTTCCCCGGTGGAAATAACGAAATATCGCAATCGTAATCACTAGCAACTCTAACCAATGTCTTGCCTCATGTACAATCTCATTTTGCTCTAAAATGTGTTTGGCAAACCTTGTGATCAGTGAACACCGTAGCACTTGGTTCCATATAAATAATGTCTCCAGATCTTGATATCAGAACGACGCACTGCACCAAGTTCTAAACATGAGTCGGTAGTATTTCTCATGATTTTTTAAGCTGGCGTTATGCAAAAAAACACCTTCTCCTTTGGCATCAAACACAAGTGCCCAAAAACCTCTTTCGAATCATCGCAGTATGCGATGAAGTCTTCACTCCCTTCAGGTAATGCAAGGATTGGTGCACTGCACAACTTTTGCTTCAACAATTGAAAAAGCTGCTTCTTGTTTATCACCCCATTCAAACTTAACCTTCTTCTGGGTGAGCTTGGTCCCCCCACCCAATAAGGTTTGGCGATCTTTGAAAACCTTCAATGACCGACCGACAGTATCCTAGCAAGACCTAAGAATTAACGAATCTCTGTTGGTGCTTAGGAATGTCCCAATTCCTTAATGGATTCAATCTTGGCTGGAGCCACATGAATTCCTTCACTATCGAATCACGGACGACGAGGAACTGTACCTTAGGAATCCAAAATTTACAATTGGAAAAACTTAGATACTACTCCTTTTGTCCTTCAACAACTCCAATATTATCTTCATGATGCTCTTTGTGTTCTTCTGCTATGTTTCTTGGAATAGAATCAAAATATCCGTCAATAAAGAACAATACGAATTTGTCCAGGTAAGGTTTTACCCCACTCGGTTTCATGAGTCAATAAACACAGTCAGTGCGTTGTCAAACCAAACGCATAACTTGAAATTCGTAATGAACCATTACCGAGTTCCCGAGGCAGTTTTCAGAATGTCCTTCTTTCCCAACCCTCAATTGGTGATAACCTGAAGTCTTAAGTCGATCGTTCGAGTAGACACTCGACCTTGTAGCAGATCAAATAGGTCATCAATTCTTGGAGCGGATAACGTTCTTTCATCGTTAAATTTATTCAGTTCCCGGTAATCAATGCACATCCGGAATGACCCGTCCTTCTTCTTGACAAACAAGACCCGTAGACTCCCAGGGCGAGGAACTGCCTTATAAGCCTTTGTCGATAGCCCTTTATGTTGCTCATATAACTCCTTCATTTTCGGAAGTCGCCAATCTATAAGGTGCCCGTGCAGCAGGTGCGGCACCAGGTACCAAATCAATTTGAAACTCCACTTGTCGAGTCGGAGGAAGACCCGGCAAGTCTTCAGGAAATACTTCAAGAAAGTCTTGAACTATGGGTACGTCCTCAAGTCGCTTCTTCTCCGACTTGTCTTCAATCTCTTTTGTAGTGACATGTGCCAGAAAGATAGGAAACCCTTTTCCATGTACTTAGCTGCGTTTTATGCGAAAAATGATGTTTTAATCGAGTCATAATTCCCTGGGTACTTTCGTCAACACCGTGTATGATCAAGGTATTAAATTTTTCCAGGGAATGCGAACAAACTTCTCGTCACACAATATGAGACTTGCTTGTACGACTAATGTTCGCCAACCAATCCAGACCGATATAGCATCAAAACTACCAGCTCTACATGCCATTAAGTTTATATTGAATTTGTGGTTTAGGAAGTAATGTACAACCCTTAAGTATAGTGTTTAACCCAATTATCCTCCTGTCAGCTAGTTCGACATCATAATAATGATCTAGGTAGATGGCGTGATGTCAATTTGGGAGCAAAATGTAGTAGACATAAAACATCGATCGGCACCCGTATCCAACAAGATATAAGCATAGTGGTTATTTAGAAGAAACGTACCCGCAACGACGTTGTCTGGATTTGCCCCCGCATTTCCAACCACATACACCTTCGCTGGAGCCTGGTCATTCCTAGCTTGATTACCATGGTTGCCTTTGTTGTTCTTCATTCTTGGACAATCCTTTTTGAAGTGTCCCTGAGCTCCGCACTTAAAACAAATAGGTTTTTGACCCGATCCGGTGCCCTTCTGGTTGTTAATGTTGTTGTCATTTCCCGTACCCCTACAGTCACGGGCGATGTGACCATATTTGTTGCATTTATAGCACTTTAGAGCACACGGACCATCATGGTAGTAATTGCACTTTGAGCACAGGGGTCTAGATCCCCCATATGCTTTCTTATCACCCGATCTAGCAGTGTATGTCCTGCTGGTGTTTTGCCTCTTGATTTGTTGTTGTTGTTGATTTTGACTGTTTCGGGAAGTGTTTTCAAACTTCCTCTTGTTTTTAGCTTGTCTTTCCGCAATGGTATTGACTCTCTTGTCCATCAGTTCAGTGGCCATTTCAATAGCCTCTTGCAT
>BQNB010107113.1:0-23237 GCA_026074375.1 Tanacetum coccineum | reverse complement strand
TCTGTCAGTTCTCGCACTAAGAATGGTTCTGAAAAGAAAGTCTCACTATATATATATATATATATATATATATATATACATATACATATATAATACAAAGAATATTCTAGAGTTGCGGCTTTGGCCCATAAATAATACGACTAACAATTTGTGTGTGGCCATTTGACATATCTATTTAGACTCAAAATGCTAATTGAAATACTTGCATATAAAAAAAATGACTATTAAAAGCTTGAGTACAAGAAAGTTGAACACGTTCTGCATCTATAAGCACAAAATAATACGAAAGTGTGCTTTTGTGAGGCTTCATCAAACGAATGCTTGGATGTGAATAAATGGCGATGACTAATATATGCATAAAATTTCATACCCATAACTTAATTCCAGAACAAGAAAATACAAGACTGTATTTGTAGTGACATGAGTAGCTTGATCTCCAGACAAGGATTACAGCCATGTGTACTGAAAGAACACATTATGAATCGTTCAAACGATTTGGATTTACAGAATGATTCTACTAGAGGTGGCAATTTTGACCCATGAACTTATGCACGGGTTGACTCAGGATATGTTTCTATCTATAACGGGTCAAATGGGTAAAACAAAAAAAATAGCAAAAAAGTGAACCAGTTGAATGGGTCAGCAAGCTGAAAGTCCTACTCAATGTAATACTTAATGCATAGAACCTCAAATTTCATTCAATTAATAAATTAGATTATTATTAAAATAATCTGAATCATATTTGGCACCAAAAATTATTATAAACAGTTTCTAAAATTGGAACTAAAAAGTGTTACTCAAATTGACCTCGATCCGCCAATTTTGCCACCTCTAGATTTTAGAGATTTACATATACGAACTACCTACCGGAAATTTTAAGCTGAGGGAAGAATATCCAAAGCAACCTCCTTGAGGGTTGGCATCGTTTCCTGTTGATGCAAACAGACATATCGACTTCCCAATCTTCTTAGCACCTTCCATGGACCAGGGTAACACCTAATCGAATATTAAGATTTGGTAGGCGTAAGGGGAGAGCAGGAAGGGTTGTATGATAGTAGAAATGATACCAACGTACCAATGCATCAAGTACGTTATTTGAAGAAGTTATCAACTTTTAAACCATGAAAATCTTTTGTTGCAAACTTATAGTCATCATTGAGAAAACGGAATGGAAACACACTACGATTTGTAAGAACTAGAAATCACAGATAATATACGCTGATGAAAGTGCAAAAGGTACCATTTTACTAGTGCGAAATATGGTCCATTAATTTCTAAATGCGCAAAAATGAAGGTTTGTTGGCTACCAAAAAGCCAATTGTAATGGTCAGGAAAGTTTATCATGGTAATTTAAAAGATTAAACATTTAAATGGCATAATGGAAGTTAAAAGATAGGTGGTGAAGAACATTACTACAAACCTGAAAAGGATTCCCCCATTGCGACCTTTGAAATTGTGAATGTAATATACAGTTTCCATTTGAGGAAAGAGCGTCTTTGAAAGTGCAGCAAGTTTTGGATAGAAGAATGATGGGTAATCTATTTATTTAATCATAAGGACAATCATATGGGTACCAAATTTCTCAGATATTTATTTATGATTGCTATTAAAGATGATCAGCTAGCAGCCAATCACTGTAAAGACAGAAACGAGTTATCTATCTGCCTTTCTAAATCATATGCTTAGCAATTCATTGCAAATTGTTTTAGAAAAATTCCCTGAAAATCTTACTAGTTGCGAGGTCGCCCACAGCTGGAAACTTGTGGTGCTTAATGTATATAAATCATCCCACCAGGCAACCTTTTTGTTAGAGGTGGCAAAATCAATGGTATGGGTAACGGTTCAAACTGGGTTAGGGTCTAAAATAGTAACTTTATTATGGTCCAAAGTCCAAACATTTGTTCCAAATATTTTTTATGGATAAATAGTGAGTCAAATATGATTACAAACATTACAAAAGATCAATGATAATTAACATTTGGAATAAAATGATTTATGAGATTTTCATTATTACGGCCAGTATACTTCTGTTGACAATTGGCCTCCTCGGTCTGACATGTTTCCTTTTAAGCTATATTATACCCATTTTATCCGATAAAACATAACCCAGTCGACCCATACTTAAGTAAATGGGTCAAAACTGTCGACCCAGCTATTATCCAAACTCTTATCATTCTCTCAGTATGTAGTAACTTTTTCTTATTTTATTTACATTTTTTGTGTTTTCCATAAAATAGTGATCTGTTTGAAACCAAAAACAGTAGAGGTAACTTCTATAACTTCAACACTCTAAAAGTCTAGATAGAGCAGTAAGAAAGGATACATCCAGATCTGATACGATCAAGCTCCCCATTGAATATAATCATTTGCCTAGCAGTGGCTGCCACTGCATCCCTATAAAGCTCTTCCACGACAAGCATCTCTGTGTTTCAAAGTTAAAGTAAATTATACCTTGCACTAAGTTAAACTCAAAATCAAAAGAAAGAAAGAGCCAGAGGATACCATTGACATTGAAATAAGGATAACCAACTATGAATAATTCATCTTCTTCCTTAACACGATCAACCATTTTAACAGCTTCGACAAAACCAAAATCTTGAAAGAATGAAGGTTTTGTTAAATAATCCAACTTGAAAGACGCCCCTCCAAATACCGATTTTCTTGCGAACTGAACTTCATTAGCCTCTGGGAAAAACTACAAATTTCCATGCATAGGTTCAGAACATCTGACTATATTATACTTCTGTTAACTGTAGCAACTTCGACCTGCTTACTAATGAATGGTTCAATTTGGGTTATGCTGTATCTTTAAGGTGTCAAGGATAGGAAAATCCTTAAAAGGAAACGGCTTAACGATGTCAAAGGTCATTTAAGGTGTATGTTTAAAGCCTAAAACCTTTTAAATTGTTTTATGCATGGCTAAATTATGATTGATAAAATTTTACATCAGAAGTCATATTTAACACACAAGTTATCTATAAATCATTGTGGCCAAATTACACATAGCCTTACCACTACCAAAATTTTGTTAGTGTAGTCTAATTGTGATATGGAGTGAGTATTCTCTTGAATGCTGGATGGTTTTCTGTCTTTAAGATATATGCCCTGCTACTTGTGAACTGAAGGATGGCAAGATGAATCAATCTAGTAATTCTTCACTGGATTTGACGAACTGATTATTGATAGAAATTAAAAAAATATATCATTTGGAAATAACTTACTTCAGGTCACCTGTACCAAAAAGTCAGCCATTTTTAACCGTCACCCAACCGGCCATTTTGCCACCTCTACTCTTAGAAATTTAACACAAAATTAAAAAAATATATCATTTGGAAATAACTTACTTCAGGTCACCTGTACCAAAAATTCAGCCATTTTTAACCGTCACCCAACCGACCATTTTGCCACCTCTACTCTTAGAAATTTAACACAAAAATTGGGATTGGTTCAAAAAGTGACTAGTTTTTACAAAACAACTTCTGCTATGCATTTGCCATATAGGCATATAGGGCATATAGCACCTATAGTTATTATTGCACAACTGCAAACTTGGTGAATATAAAAGGATGTGAATTTGATGATGTTTAAAAAAAATTGCTCTCCCCAAAGTAGAACATCAATACAAAGTAACGGTTACATTACAGAACAAGTTGTTTATTGACTTACAATTCTTGTTCGTGTAGCCTTTTCTGGTAGTATGAGGAGGTCACAGAATTCACGAATCAGTTGCATACTTCCGGTCATTTCAATACCACCTTCACCATCACCTAACATATAAATAAAAAAGGTAAAGGTGATACATCATAGCGGATATGAGTATACCAAATTTGAAGATATCAGCTGAAAAACAGATAAAAAAACCTGGGACAGAATCCAGCCCAGCAGTAGGAAACTCAATCTCCTGTGGTTGAAAGTTGTGGAGTAGAAACTCTATAGAAACTATAGACATGTAATTCTGTATCTTACATCCGTGAATAGAGAAAAGTAATGAATAAACTCACCATCAACTGTATTCCGTCATCCAAAGCTGTCTGAGTTGCGTCTTTTGCCTGTCGATTCCAAATAACAAATTGAAACAAAATATAACTCAAACTCACTTGTAACAATGTAGTAATGATAAAGATTAGTTGATCCAACCTTTAATCCCACAAAAATAACTAAACACTAGCTGTAGTTGGAAATATAAACCTGATCAAGAAGTTGGTCATAATCAGCAGGAAACGGTACGTCAAACTGAAGCGAAGCACCAGCATCTCCAGAAGAAGAAACTGATGTAACACCAAACTCAACATTTCTATTCACCCCTACTACTCTTCTTCTTCTGCCCCCAATAAACTTCACCTGCAATTTTATTTACCATTTAATAAAACCAAAAGAGTAAATAATTAAAGAATGTTTTAAATTACCTGATGAGGATGAAGAAGAGGGGTGAATACAGTTGGAAAACTGGATAACGGCATTTTCAAACCAACCAATGTTAACAAGTCCGGGTCCTGTTTTTGTTTTGTTACCATACCAACCGGGATATAATCGACTGTTTTCAGTAAAATAAAAGTGACGCATCTCACATTTTTCCCACTTCCTCCAAAAATGACCTCTACTGTCAAAGAATTCAATCTTAACTTTTCAGACTAGATTAACCATCGACAAACAAAAATAGATCAAAGTTACCATATTAGGCCGGTCACAATGGTCGGTAGCCACCTGCACGACCTATTTGCAAGACGATCTTCATTTTTTTTTCATTTTTAATTTTTTTACAACAAATTTAAATTTCATTAAAATTAAAAAATATTACATAAATAATAAAAAAACATTACATAATAATCCAAAAAAAATAAAACATTACAATAATAAAATGACTAAACTATTATTAATTTGCATTATTCCAAATGTGTTTCACTAAATCGGCTTTTAGGCTTAGATGAGTCGTTTTGTTGATTATCTCCTGAGTAACTTGCATCGATTCTTCATGTGTTCTTACGGGATCATCATCACGGTGTTGTTCCTCTGGAAAAAAATGTGGACATATCGCTTCACCGTTGTCATGAATTATCATATTATGTAACATGATGCATGTGTACATTACATCCGATAGTCTACGTCGCGACATCCCTCGAGCCGGATATTTATTTAGCTTCCACTTCTTTAATACACCAAAAGCTCGTTCCACATCTTTCCTTGTTGCTTCGTGCTTTGTCTTATACAATATTCGTTTATGATCATTCGTACACGGATTTTTAATTGATTTAATAAGAACGGCCCATTGCGGATATATCTCGTCACTAAGATAATATCCCCTTTTATAAGGCATGTTGTTAGCCATGAATGGAACATCCGGTGCTCTCCCCGATTTGAGATCATTGAAAATAGGGGATTGACGTAAAACGTTCACGTCGTTATTCATCCCGGAGACACCAAAGAACGCATGTCAAATCCATGAATCTTGGGAGGCTATCGCTTCCAATAAAATGAATGGATCTGGCCTGTGATCACCCCTAGAGAATTGAGCTCTGTATGCGACTGGGAAATTCGCCCACGGCCAATCTGTACAATCAATGCTTCCTAACATCCCAGGAAACCCATGCTTTTCATTGTGATGAGCATAGAGTTTTTCCATGTCAGTATATGTCGGCTTTCGCAAAAACTCTTCACCATATAACTCCATGATGGCCTTACAAAACATTTGGAGAGACTTACGGGCTGTTGTCGCACCCATTTGCAGATATTCGTCCAGAGCATCAGGAACGGCTCCGTATGCCATTTGACAAATTGCGGAAGTACACTTCATCAATGATGAAATACCAACATTTCCCGTACAATCATTTGTTTGTTGAAAAAAAAGGGAAGCATCGGTTACTTCTCGAACAATTTTTGTAAATAGTCTTCGGCTCATTCTGAAACGGTCATGGAATGTTGATTCGTCATACTGTGGGTGTTCGGAGAAGTAAGCCATTACTAAACGTTCATGGGCACCGTAACGATCCCTTTCTACTGGAGTTCATTGGAGTTTTGGCTTTGACGTTTCATAAGCCGCTTGACATGCCTCCTTAAACATAGCAAGCTCGCTATTAACTTCATCTTCATCGTCCGAAGAGGTATAAAAAAATAGATCGGAAGACATTGTGTAGATTAGTGGTTTGAATGTGTGTAGAGAGAATAGTTGTTTGAAGTTGTGTAAAAAATGATGAAATAAGTGGGTATTTATAGTGTTAAATTATTTAAATTTTAAAAGTTAAAAATGTTTTTTTTATATAGTGTTAAATTTAATATTAAATATTAAAAAGAATAAAAAGTTTTTTTTATATATAAAATACGCAACACATATTTTTTTGATTATTTCTTGCCTCTACAAAACTCGAACTTTGAACGAACCAACCATGCCCAAAAAAACTTCTTCGGGCGACCCGACTGAACTCACTATGGGTGCGACCGACACCAATGACCGATGGTCGATCCGAGATTGGTCGACCCACCCATATGACCAGGCCTTACTTTATTAATTGTAAATAAAATCTATTATTATAAAAAGAATGATTCCCTTAATTTATTGTGGAGGTATCCATTAATGAGGGGTGCAAAAGACATAAAAGGTCAGCTATGGTACACAACCCTCATCAGCAATAGCCTTTAATGTATCACATTATTTTATTTTTATATAAGAAAATCATTAATGTATCCAATTGAGTTTTAACAAAGCGGGCCATAGGCAAGGAGTGGTTAACGTCCCATTAATTACGAAAACGTATTAAAAATACAACAAAATAATAAAACAAATAAAACTCGACAAAAAAAAACAACGTCCGAAAACGGATAAAAACAAACGAAAACGTACAAAAACAAATAAAAACGTATTTATAGTTTAATACTAAGCATATGTTAAATGGAACGGCATCCCAACATCACTGACTCATGACTACTTTTTACAACTAATATAACCACAACACCAAAACTCTAATGACCAACAATACTAAGCCAAAAACGCCAACAACAATTACACACAACCCATCTGAAACACATTAGATATAATTTGTGTGCATCGCACGGGTCTGCATGCCTCGTATTAGTAAAACTTGAAAGAAACTTGTAATAATTAATTTATGAATAAAACTAGAGTAAATTGCAAAAATGGTCATTGTGGTTTGGCCAAATTGCAGATTTGGTCCGTCGAATTTTGAAATTGCAAAGACAATCCGTATTTTGAGGGTTTGGTTCCACTTTTGGTCCTTGGTCGAACTAAAATGACTAAAATAACCCTCCCTAATACGCATCACACATTGGTTGACGAGGGTATTTTAGTCATTTTATTTCGACCAAGGACCAAAAGTGAAACCAAACCTTTAAAATACGAACGGTTTTTGCAATTTCGAAATTCGACAGATCAAATCTGCAATTTGGCCAAACCAAAAGGACCATTTTTGCAATTTACTCATAAAACTATTATTTTGCAAAATGTATAAAAGAAAAAGAGTTGTAATGAGGGTACGTTTTGTTAAAAGATAACTTAAAAGTGAGAAAATTTATGATAGCACATGAGAGTTTCATCCAAAATGACTAAAGCTCATACACCCATAAACAGACCCACAAAGGTTAAAGACCCCTCGTACATCGTTTGGGATACAAAACCCAAGCCAAACAATCAATCAGGGGTTTGAAATCATAGGTTGTTAGATCGCATTCATGGGTGGCATGAAACCCTAAATGAATGTCCATAAATGCTGGTCTCATTTCCACGAAATAGACCAAGTGAAGCTAATTATACCTTCACACACATACACTAATCATATGGGAGTGTTACCCCGACTCTAGATCCTTGATCTTATCTCGGGGTGCTTACCGATCGTAGAAAATCGAACATATGATTATCATCAGTATCCATCCCAAATCAAAGATTTAACATACCATAGGTAAACATGGCACCATCTGTGGTTTTTGACACATAAACAAGTCATAATTTTCATTTTTTTCCTTCACCGAAAAACTCAAAACCTCGCCGTCTTTATCAAAAACTTTAAACAAAGATTTTGTACGCATCTCGCTTTTTTATGTGTATCAAAACGTGTACAGGACAATTTATAGAATACCAAGTTTTACAATTTATATTAGTTACCGGCTTATTCCAAAAGACAACCTCTAACGTGGCAGTGTACCCGAACGGTAGTTTTGCCGAGGTAAGTAGGTATGTGTCGAACACTAAGAGCGAGGGTCGTTAACCTTATATTCTAACAGTATTTTAGTTAATCTAATAAAATTACTTATTAAAACCTATATGGGATTAAAACTATTCTAATGTATACATGGGTGTTTTTCAGCTGAGAGACTGCACTTGTTATAATGGTGACAAGAATCAATTCTAAACACAATAAACATGCAAGAAAACAATCAGAAGATCAAAGACGTACTAACCCAAATGATAATAAAACTTGTATTAGCCTTATTAAATCGCAATTAAATGCTGGTATTTTTTGTTTAGGTGGCAAGGATTCTTATCTCGAAGCGGCATATCATAATTCTTAAGACTTAGGCGAGACATCATCCTAGAAACTCTAGACACTTAAATCCTGTCACGATATTAACATATCCGCATAAAGCATCCCTTTCTTTAGCTTAATTATATATCTAACCTATGGAGATTAAAGGATATGGGGGGGTGGGGAGGGGTGGGAAACAAAAAAAGCTCAAATATGTAATAAACGCCCTAAACCCCCCACCCCCGCCCATACACGGGGATATTTCAACCCACTTATTGGTTTTTTGATCGGAGATTGGGGAGAGTTCTGGCATAGTTGTGGGGGGTTTTTGTATCCACTCACATACTTGTTGAAAATTACGGTCTACCTACGTTCCAAACTAAGCTCATAATTTAAAGACAAAAGATAAACATTATTTTGATCCTATTAAATCTAGTAATATAAAACAATAATGGAACTACTCCTAGATCTAGATTCAGCACATTGTTAGTATGCATAACTAACCCAGTAAAATGGATAGTTTCGCATATTCAAAACGCGTAGACAATATCATTGATAAACTAATTAAACTTTCAACGTAACAATACAACTATAAATTAAGAAATCGCTTTAAAATAAACCAAACATTAAATCTTCATTAAGAAATGCAATATTCCGAGGGTATAACCCATAATCATTTTAAATTAACAAACATTAGTCAAATAACCAAGGTAAACTAAACGTTTTACCGAACGATACCAAAAAAAATTAAATGATTACAATATATAGTAATTACACGGGTGTCTTCTATTGTGAATCATGATCGTATGGCTTGACCTTTGGCTGGCTCTTCTTTTACTTCAGTAAAATCGTCTTTTAAGTTTGGATTACAAAAGAATATATTTTGGGCACCACACTAAAAACTCGTTTTTGAGTCTTCTATTTATAGTGTCTGAAAAAGACTGGATACGCCGTATTGAGTGAAGTCAATACGGCGTATAGGGGTGTTTTCATTAGAGTGCGCACTAAGTTTATAATCAATTAGTTATAACTTCCCAAATTATAATTATTCACCAAATCTCTTAATAGTTATCCAGCTAGATACGGCGTATGAAGAATCATGGATACGCCATATTGGGAAGTGAGAGTACGCGTTTTCTTGTGAAGTCCAGGCGCTGATACGCCGTATCTTCTTTCTTGGATACGGCATATTGGGTAGAAATAAGCAATCTTTAAATAAGTGCGCCTTTTAGCATGTCTTCACAAATCACTCCGTAATTACTGCAATTTACAACTTTAAGCAATTAAGTAACGATTCTTGCAATAATTATATAAAAGTGAATAATTTACTCGAGATAAATGATGGTATAAATGTAACGTTATTTGATGTCATCAAATATCCCCCCATTTGAATCCTACTTGTCCTCAAGTAGACTCTAGAAATTTATTAAAAATGTATCCCTACCAAAGTTAAGGATTTTTCCGTTAAGCATTTTTTTGTTTTAATCACCTGTACAAGACCAAGCACCTCACGAAATATGGAAATGAAAACACTCAGATCACTCAACTAATATAGGGTGCAAGATTTAATTGGTACGCTTATTTGCTCGGTCGTGATTAGTTTCATATCATATGCTTGGCAAGGATACACATCTCCACCACTAGAGCTAAGGAGAAACAAGTCAAAAAGGTAAATTGGGTTTTTATTATAAGGCTAAGGGTTGATCATTCAAACAATCTTTCACCGATAGTATCACACCAACAAGACAGGTGAATCATATATACACGGCCGTAACGACGGGATAGACATGTACAATTCGATCACATCCTCATTCGAGTTTAACCAAGGGTTAGGATGAAGAATGATATAGGGTAGGGATCTTCTAACTTTCACCAAAAGTAATAAACCAACAAGGTGTCTGAATCACGCATACATGGCCGTAACGACGGAATAGACATGCATGACTCGATCTCAACCTCGTTCGAGTAAAACCTAAGGTTAGTTGCTAGGAAAGGGAAGTAAATTGTTGTTAAATAAAATTCACAAAATAGATTAAGCTTAAACAAATAAGGTAGTTGCTAGTAACTTTTCCCGACCGTTCCATGATAAAGACTCGAAATATATACAAACGTCTCGATCATAGAAATGACAAAGACAACCTAAGTTGGCGTTCCCATAACGGTCAACTTCCCAATCATCCCAAATTTACATACTTTTACAAAAGTGGTGATATCGGCCACTTTATACAAAACTATACATCGTTGATTTTTATCCACACATCAACGAATAATCGATCCTTCCAAGAATTTCATCAGTTTAAGTTTAGCGAACCGACTATCAATTATCCTCCTATTTTTTGATGCATTTTCTATTTTTCCATTTTTTTATTTTTTATTTTTACATAATCTCGGTGCAATTTTATCGTCTTCAGAATCATAATTCATCCGGATAATTTTTCCTTCAACACTTCATCTTCGGACATAATACATAATCGCGAAAGTAGCAAAATACAAGAGCTACATATTTTCCCATTGCATTGTGCAATTTTTCGACATAACCGGAGATAGAAAATTTCACTTTAACACAGGAAATATAAAACGTTACACAAAAGCAACTAGCAACTTTGATTAAGTAGGCTTAATCTACAGGGTAGGCTAAGGTGAAAAGGTGTAACGAAATATATATTTGATGTGAAAAAGACAGGAATGGCTCAACAGGTTTCTCTAGGGGATCTTACTCTAATAGTGAGAGTAAGCAAAGGGTTATACGGGGTTTAACTAACCAGTGTAGTTAGTTAATTTTACAACATTTAGGCTTTTTGGTATATTCCTAAAAATTTACCAGTTAAACATGTTTCTCTATCTAAGTCCATAGTACTCATCGTTGTGGTCTCGAGTGATATACTAAGCCAAGTTCTAAAGTCCACTACATCACCGGCACACTCATAATTTTTGTGGAATTTTTAGTAAACGTTTGGAAACAGAATAGGCTTAATTCTCACAATTTGGTATCAAGGGTTATAGTGCGCGAAGTCATGTAACTATTAATTTTTACAAAAGTTATGCTAGAAAAATTTTAAATTTGACATAATTTAAGCATATAGCATATTATTTGTAAAAGAAAGGAAAAGTAGGCGTTTTAATTCTCCATCCCCCCACTTAAATTATACAACGTCCTCGTTGTATAGATAAAACAATTAAAGAAAATGGGAAATAGAATTAGAACGAGGAACTCCCCTGATATGTTACTCGTGAATTTGAGTTCTTGAGCAAAAGTGTGTTGACGAGGCGCCAGAATGCTCGTACGAGTTCAACACACGTCTTTTTCAGAGTATATCATATCGTCGATTTCCTTACAGCAAGGTCATGCATAAAAGTTTAGAAGATAAAAGTGCAATTCCTATCTCGGTTATACAACGGTTAAAATGCAGGAAAACAATTAAACACACTGTACAGGTAGTCAATACGCCGTATCCCGAACCCAAGGATACGCCGTATTGCATCCTGTAAAAACAAATGTTTTAAAGTTTTGCAGAATTTTAAAGACTGATAACGTCCAGACAAGTTCGATACGGCGTATCCATAGAGGTTCGATACGCCGTATTGAGTGTCTGGGAAGACAGACTCAATAAAACAATTAAAATTACAAATTTTCAAACAATTAAAAACAGTTGGGTTGTCTCTCGGTAAGCACTTTTTTTCAGCTAGTCTTTAAGTTATACTTTTTCCTTCTCTTTGCTTCATTCGTTGTTCATTCGCTCGCACTTGTCCCCGTGAGCGAATCTCTCCATAATCTTTTGGCATGACACAAACTTTTTGAAAAATGGCATGCCGAGCACAACACCACTTGTTATATCAATATCGTCAGTGATTGAGAAGCCTGAAATAATAGAAAATTTTCCAACGAAAATAGGTATGTCAATCAAAGTCCCTGCTAGATTCTTCCCTTCATGATCACCCTTGTCCTTAACTATAGAATTATAAAATCGTTTAGTCATGATATTAATGGACAAGGAAGGGAGGAAATCAACATTAACATGTCTATACCCAATCATACAAGAAAATTTCATTTTGCAACAACTTTTATAAGCAGGCTCATTGACAAAATCAGGGGTTGGCTCAAGATCATCTTGATTCGTTCTAGGTTCTAGAGGCATATCCAAATCATTTAATTCAATATAATTGCCATAGAGTGGGTCGAATGATTCATTAATATCCTCTCCTACAAACTCAAGATTCGTTCTTTCTTTTACCATATAGACCCATCTAATTATGCTGGCAGCTGGTTTAACACTTTTGAAAACAAGTTTCTCTTCCCCAGCCCTTAAAGTAATTTTTCTTTTGAAAACATCTATCTTGGCATGAGCGGTAGATAAGAATGGTCGTCCGAGGATCAAAGGGACATCGTCATCCTCGGGTATGTCCAAGATAACAAAGTCTATGGAGAAAATAAATTTACCAATTCTAACTAGCACGTTTTTAGCAATACCCTTTGGATGTTTAATTGTTCTGTCAGCCAGTTCAATAGTTAACCTAGTGTGAGCTAAATCACCTAGACCAAGTTTGGAGTAGGTAGAAAATGGCATAACACTAACACTTGCTCCTATGTCAACAAGGGCTTTATCAAAACAAATATTATGAATAAAACAAGGTAGAGTAAAGCTCCATGGGTCTTTTTCTTTCTGAGGCAAGGTGTGATCATAGGTTTCCAGAATTTTAGCTTCACGCGCCTCCTTCCAGTTATCATAGCAGTAACCATGCAGACGATTAGGAAATGGAATTGTTTCAGAAGATAAGCTATTGTACTGTGCGTCTGATACGGTGTATGGTCCTGATCCGATACGGCGTATCACAGATGAATAAGCTTTAGCAGTTGAGATCGATTTTACATGGTCCCTTGGGTTTGGTTCTGTTGAGCCGGCCAGACTTTTGATTCCTCTTTTTTTTGTAAGACTTTGCTCATTTGACCAATTTGAATTTCCAAGGTCTTAATCGACGCTCCTTGATTTCTTATAGATGCATCGGTAGAAGCTCGAATCTCCTTGATTATGTTTGAGTTCTCTTTGTGTCTCTTTGCTGACTCATCCATGAATTTGGTCAGTGATTCCTCCAAAGTTTGTCTTCGATCAGGGTACGAAGAATTTCCGTTGTTACGTTGATAGAATCCTGGCCCTGTTGCTCTGTATTGTCCTCCAGGTTGATAGGTGTGTAGTAAGCTTCTTCAAGAGTTTTCCCTTCTTCCTTGAGTGGACAGTCCTTTGTGCAGTGTGGTCCTTTGCATAGTTCGCATCCGACCTGATTAGCGTATACTTTCTCGTTGACTTTCTTAATTTCTCTCCTGAGGTTGTTGAGTTGGGCTTGTATAGCAGCTAGTCCGTCATAAGTTTTAGTACTTCTGGCTTTTGAGGATGTTCCATTATGTCATTTCTGAGAGTATTCGGCCATTTCTTGGATGGCTACTTTTGCATCAGCAACAGTTTTAGTAGGAATATCACCTTTTGAATCAAGGATCTGTCTAGTGGGAACATCAAGCCCATTATAAAACAAGATTACTTCCTGCATATCAGTCAAATAGTGCTGGAGACATTTCATCAAGAGTTCCTTAAATCTTTCCCAAGCTCGGAAAAGGCTTTTGTTCGGTTCTTGCTGAAAGTTGTTAATTTCCTTCATTTTCTTTGCAGTACGAGCAGGTGGGCAGTACTTGTTTAGATACTTTGTTTTCAGGGTTTCCCAATTTGTAATTGAACCTGATGGTTCGTTTCTGAGCCAACGACTTGCGACTCCAGTTAAGGACATGGGGAAAGCTTGAAGCATTATGTCACACCCCGCCAAGGCGGAAACGCGAGGCGTAAACAAGAATGGATATCATCACAACACATGGTGTCTATATAGTGAATACTAAAATGAAAACTAAAGTAAAGCAAAGACACAAAGTGTCATAACAATACCCAAAACCTAATGGTGTCTTTATTAATGAGAAAGATGTCTCGTCAATAAATGACATGCAAAACATAATCCAAACGCATTTATTCAAACAGAAAGCATAAAGAAACTCCAAGCATCCTACGGTCTCTTCTAGCCACTTCGCTCTATCTTAGCACCATTAAGCTCACCTGAAAATGATGCTTAAAACGTCAACATAAAGTTGAGCGAGAATCATAGGTTTACGACATACAACAATATCCAAAATAAACTTTCAATTAGCTGCTGCAATTACCAAAACAATTCATGACAACAATTAACAACAACGGGACGGAACGTGCCCACGATCCACAATCATTCCAACTACATATCTGCACTACATGGCCTCATATTAGCTCACGCAGTCTTACCACCGTCACACCTGGTTTTGCATATTAGGATCCACAATACCAAACATATCATACACTGGGTAGGCATACCCATCCGATCCTATATCACAACACTGAGTAGGCGTACTCATCCGATCTAATACACATAACTACTGCAAGCTTAAAAACATTTTAACACGACAACAAGACAAGCATCATTCTTACCCCAAAATAACATGAGAAAAAAGGGGTTATGAAACTCACATTTGCTTAGCTTTCCTAAAGATTCCAACAAAAAGCTTCACAAACAACTAGCACAAATCTAAACAACAAAATAACTCGTGTTACACGCTACTAAGCCAAAAGCTTAATGCACATGTAACAATCATATGATGGATGTCTAAGGTGTTATATTAACCCCATGGGTCACCCCGACACCATACCCAACTTTAACCACTTCATTAACAAGTTTCACTAGTTAGTCACAATTTGTTCAAAACTGAAGAATTTTAATGAGACTTAGCGTACTCAAAACCTCTACTTACTAATCTCCATAATTCATACCAAAAATCACCTATGTTCATTTATGAGTATATTAACTACCTCATGATTACCAAGAGCCATTTACATGCATAAGTACTCCTAAGAAAATCAAACTTCAAAACAATCCCAATTCGGATCTGTTTGCACACTAAAAAGTTTGGACCAAAAAACCATACTTAGACTCCAAATAAGAAGCTCTCCTTTGGGGGATTTCTAATAGACACATAGAACTAAACTCCTGTAGAAGGCCTAAGCTAAATTCGAATTTTAAGTGGGGGTCTTATACCTCATAATCTGACCTAAATCTAACTCGTATTTACTACTTTGACAACTTTTCTTGCAACCAACGTTTGAATGACTTTCCATACTCAAAAACCTTCGAGGCCGGATGTTCTGGAAACTAGACTCTTTGAGCTACATCATACACACCAGAAACTTGACAAAATCTATTACCATCATTAAGATATCAGCCAAACAACACAGCCCTAAATTCTGCCCCAATCTAAATCAAATTATAACGCGATCTAAACACTAACGAATACACCCATGTGATCCTAATTAAACCCTAATAATTATAACATGTTTATTATATAATTAATTACAGATGTTATGAAACCCTAATTATCCATCATAATAATTATTACATGTTTTTAATGATAATTAACTCAAAGGATTATAATTTATACCTTAAATCTTCGAATCTTGAACACAAAAATCACCAAACTTGAAAAAAATATTTTTCTTCTTCCTCCTTTGATAAAATTCGGCTGGGACAATTAAAAACAAGGGGGAGAATGGTTTTTGGTATTTATAAGGTTTACAAAAAGGTTTAGGATTTTTACCAATTTTAATTAGAGTAATATTTGTTTTCTTTTTTTTCTTTTATCCTAAAAACCGGCCGATTGGCCTTATTTATATATTTTTTATTTTTTTTATTTATCTATTAATTACTTAATTATTAACATTACCTTAAGTTTTTATAAAAACCTTAGCTTGCTTACGCAAACCTTTTTGCTTAAACGCAATTTACTAGACTTTTAAAAATAAATAACTTTTTATTTTTATTAACCCTAACTTTCCAAAAATAGAAATTTTATTTCTTTCATATTCTAACTACTAGAACCTAATATTACTAACACAAAAATACATATACGTATAATTACTTACACAATTAACGCGAAACCGCTTCAATAACCAAAATCATTTCCTTGTCACTAAAAGTGAACAAAATGAACTCGACAAAATCCAACACAAATCCAATCCCAATGAGACGATCACGCTCAATGGATTGATTATCAAATCTCACATATCCCACACAACACACATAAACACATATAAACACATATAACACATAACCCATTCATTGCAACAGATACATAAGTCAACACTAATAGTTTGACTAACCTGCTCAAGTCATGGTTGTCACAGTATCCCCTCCTTTAGGAAATCTCGTCCCGAGATTTAACCAAAAGGTTCAACTCTATCATTACCAAACAATAAATCGAGGATACTTATCTTTCAAGTAGTCCTCCCATACCCATGTTAACTCAAAGTTACACTTTGAATTCCAACTAACTTTCACAAGATATCTTACTGCTAACCACTTTGCCTGCCCACAAAAGGGTACGCATAGCAGCATAACCGCTCCAAACGAAAAGAAACATCCAACTACCTGAACCTCGCCCGTCATCGAGGAGACTCGTCAAAAACCTTAAGTTGCGTAACAACGTCATTTACAACCCGGTCTCGCAACTCATCAAACAAGAACTGTCTTGAACCCAAGTTATAAGTTGTTACAAAGCCCAACGTTTTTGAAAAATCGGCTCGACTTCGAGTTTATTCATAAAATAACTTTAACCAAAATCACACAAACACATCTAAGGGCATACTAAGGTCTACAAGAAACCTTACGTACCCAACTTTAACTAAAAACTCCCAATGATCCCTTGCTCAACGAACAAGTGTGGATACTCAGTTTACCTGAAGTCCTAAAGACCTCGCTTCGAGCCCAAATGGACCTTAACTACCACCATTCTGCTACATTTTAACCTCTTAACTTCACGGTCACTATTCTCAACAGGTTCCTCAACAAAACGAAGAGTTTTGTCAACCTTGATCTCATCCAATGGCACATGCAGACTAGCATCCGCCAGACATTGTTTTTAGGTTTGACACATGAAACGTGTCATGTACTCCACTCAATTCCTCAGGCAATCTCAACCGATAAGCTACAGGACCGACTCTTTCAAGAATCTCAAATGGCCCTACATACCTCGGTGCTAACTTACCCTTTTTCCCAAAGCGAATTACACCTTTCCAAGGCGACACTTTTAGCATAACCCGATCTCCTACCTCAAACTCTAACGGTTTGCGTCTATTATCAGCATAGCTCTTTTGACGGTCTCTTGCCGCTTTGAGCTTTTCTTTTATCAACACCACTTTATCAGTCGTCTCTTGAACCAACTCAGGTCCAATCAAACTACTTTCCTCAATCTCAGCCCATAAAACAGGCGACCTACACTTCCTTCCATACAATGCTTCAAACGGAGCACACCAAATGCTCGAATGATAACTACAACCAAAATCAATAACACATGCCCTCATTATATCTTCCCAAAGTCTGAATCATACGTTCACTTTGTCCATCCGCTTGAGGATGCTAAGCAGTACTCAAATCCAATCGTGTCTCTAACACTTTCTGCAGCGTCTGCCAAAACCACGAGGTAAATCATCCATCTCAATCTGAGTTGATCATCACCAGAATTCCATTCCTTGCTATTATCTCATCAATATAAATCTTTGCCAACTTCACATCTTGAAATCTTCTTGTATAGCTAGAAAATGAGCTAACTTGGTCAGTCTATCGACCATCACCCAAATCACATCATACTCACTACTTTGATCTTGGAAATTTAGTGATAAAATTCATGGTGGTTCTATCTCATTTTCACTCAAGTATCTCAGGCTGTTGCAGCAAGCCAAAAGTCTTTGACATTGCAGTCTTCACCTCCTAAACAAATCCAACAATTGCTAACATAGGTAACTATATCCTTTTCTACACGTGGCTACCAATACATGTCTCCAAGGTTATAGTACGTCTTATCCGCTCCCGGATGTACCAAGTACCTTGATGCATGGGCCTCGTCCATTTCACTTCCTACCAATGGAACCTAAATACGATCCATAAAATACAAACTCTCGTCTCCTTTTCTTTCCATCTGTTGATCTAAACCATGTAGTATTTCTGCGAGTACGTTCTCTTGCTTGAACGCCTCACTTTGGGCTGCCAATATCATTCCTCTTACTCCATACTGAATGGTCATAGCCATCGCTCGAACACGTCTAGGTTTCACTCGTTCCTTCCTACTTAACGCATCAGTCACCACATTTTCCTTACCTGGATGGTAGCGAATTTCATACTCATACTTGACAGTGAATGTGATTTACCTTCGTGTGATGATTTCTCTCCCATTAACATTCCTGAGGGAAAATCCGTGACTTTCTCTAACCCTTTCTTCGATTCAAATGATGATTTTACCTCTAGTGATGACGAGTCACTATCTGATGATCACGTTCCGGAAGATAATGTTAAAATTTACTCGAACCCTCTATTCGAATTCGATGACGAATATATCTCTAGTGACATGAATCCTCTTTTTGATGAGGTGTTAGAGGACATCGAGAGTAAGGACTCTTATGTTTCTAACCTTGATGAGCAGGCTTTGCTTGTCACACCTCTTTCCGATGCTAATAAGGATTTTTGACCCAGGAGGCAAATTTGATGAGATCGAAGCTTGTCTTACAAGTGATTCAATTCCACTGGGAATTGATGGTGTCGATTTTTGTTCCGGAGGGAGACATTCTTCTACTCAAGAAGTTATTAAATGATGATATATCATTTCCTCTCCCCCCGAAAGAACTTCATTTTGAGAGATTTAATATTCCTCCGGATTCTGAGGAATTTTTAGATCATGACCCGAAGAACTTAAAGGATGAACATGATAATAAAGAATTGAAGAGTATGGTCAAAGTTTTAGACCCCGGGATTCATGAGAAAAGTTTTTCTCCAACATATGTGAAAATACCCTTTGAGGATCACCATTATCTCTCCCTTACATATGTTATCTGAATTTTTCTTCCTTATTTCACTTATCCGGTGGATTCTTCTCTTCTTCTCTCCTCCGGGAGTGAAGACACCATTTTTGACCCCGACATTTCCGTTTTTAGTCTTGAGCCGGTGGTATCTCATCAGAGTGGAACTTTCATGTGCTTCAATGTTTATCAAAACATCTTGAATGAAAGTCAGTTGGGAATTATATTTGAGTTGATAAGACAAAACATATGAAAGATGAAGGACTTAAAAGACAAAGGAGGAATTCTTCAAAAGATGGAAGATTACAGAAGATTTCCAAGAAGATAATTATAAAAGTTAGGAAGATTTGTTTATTTCCTAATACTTATCCTTTGTAAACCTAATATCTCTAGTATATAAAGATATATAGGTCGTATAGTTTTCTGTGTGTCAAAAAGTGTATGTGCACCAAAGTTGTAAAACAGGATGTGGGTTACACGTACGCACAGGAAATTAGATGCTAGCATGTTTTAGGCCCCAAGGGTCATAGTTTGATCATGTGATGTAACTTCTTACCATTGAATCAGGTATGATTCAGGGGCTTGTAGTAGTCATTGAATTTAAGATGATGATGAAAACCTTGTTGTTTTTGGGCCAAAACAAAAAAAATAAAATAAAGAATGTTCTTAATGTTTATTCTGTTGTGCATTCTATTGTTCTTTGTTATTGTTAATCCTAGATAAAGATCTAAACAATCTGAGCTTAAAACGATTCTTTTAGTTTTCACAAGTGGTATCAGAGCCTTGTGGCTCTCGATCTAAGATACACAAGGTTGTTTTGAAGTCGTGTTCTTGATGAAAAAGAAGTAACCAATCTTTGTTTGGTGTATTGGTGATTTTGGTGAAGTTAGGGTTTTTGCGACACTTTAAAGCGTCGTCTTTATACTTAAAAAAAAGACGACTATGATTATTTTGGTTTAAATCTATTCGTGATGATCCGAGGACATAAAGGAACAACAGTTATAAGGTACAACAGATAGGTTCAAGAAGGTGTTCTGGTTTGTTTATGTGGAAGCATGATACAAGTTCTTGGACTGAAGGTAAAGCAGCATGTATTTAATGGTTTCTGACGTTCTTGGGAGTATAAGCTGTTCATGGGCGATGACAGTTATGGTACGTGGATCTTAACCCTATTTAATAGGGCATCATACTCATGATTTGGGATTGATAAAAGTTACTGCTGCTTATTATTTAAAGATACGAGGTTAATGATTTTGATTATATGGGATATGTTATAAATATGAAATCCCTAATGTTTAGGGATTGTATTCTGATCCTATAATAACTTCCATAAATATTTTTGATGCTGCTGTTTGTTTAAGTTTTGGACGTGAATTAGTTTGGATTGGCAGACGTGGTATTCTTTGGTAAGTAAAAATATTTCTAATGCTATTGGTATGGAAAGTTTAAACTGCCAATATAATTTTAAAGCTGCTATGAATACTTTGTACTGCCAAGGATGATTCAAAAGAAAGTTATTGGCACATTTATATCGTTAGATACTGTTTGGGTTAGCAGTTACAACTGCTAGTAGTAATCGATTGGTTTAATACTGCTAGTTTGTTATTCGTTAATGCTGCTAATTCTTGGTTAATGCTGCCAATTAAAGGTTAGTACTGCTCGTTGATTTTTAGTACTGCTCATTGGATGTTTATACTGTTGGTGGTTTAAAGAGTTAGTACTGTTTGAAAGATGTTTTTGTTAGTACTGCTGCGTTGATACTTAATACTGTTGGCTAAGAAAATTAATATTGCCAGTTCATAGTTTGTACTGCTATTGAAAGCAGTTAATACTGGTAGCTTTAGCTATATATCGGTATAACACAGACAACATGTGAATCGTCTCGAATTTAACAGATATCATTGGTTAAAGTGCACTAACAGAGTGATTTGGTTTAAATGTTTCTTAAACGTTATAAAAGGCTTGTATTCCTGATAATTGGTTTACGAAGAAGATTGTTTATTCACTTATTTGAAGTTGAAGTGTAGTTTCACAGGTTTGTGTTTTATCATATCCAAATGGCTTACAAACATTTGCAGGTACTTGTTCATACCTTAAAAGACGAAAGTGACGAAGACTTGACAAATCTAGCAAAGGTGTTGAATCTAACTTATGGTGCTCAATGCTCCACAATTGCTAACACCTTTGGTCGGGTGGTCTCATAGAAAATGAGGATAATGATCAAGAGATTGCGATCCTACTTATATTTCATAGATATAATTATAAGTTGACGTCACGTGGATAGTACAAGAATAAGACACAAGTTTGGGGTTGTTCTAAGCTTCAGTCATCAAATTGGTAATACTTAGTTTCTTTAACAGTGAACATTACATAGAGCCTACAGAATTAACGATTCAAAAAACGGTTAACCTATGGGGGGTTTTCAGGGGCCAACTTATGTTTAAAATGTTTTACCATTTATATGCTACATGAGGTGTGAGGTTTTTTTAATACTATAAGTCATATTACTACTATTAAGCTAGTTTAATTTTCTTCTGCTGCTCAAGTTCATTTATCTTAAGGCTCGTCATGGAGGGTAAATTTGAGTGTTGGAAGCTGTATTAGAAGTGTGAATTGGTTTTGTGTTGTTCAAGATCAAAGTTGCATACTTTAGTCCCATATCTGATTATGACAAAAAGGGGAAGAAGATTTACAAAGAAGATGTGCAACTTACAGATCCTTGGTGGAATTGCATGGATCCTTATTCTTTCATATATATATATTAGCTTCAGGAAGGGTGTGCTTATCTGGTTTTGTCATTATTAACTAGGGGAAGAATGTTGGAATTTATATTTGATGTTGATAAGAACCAAAACATATGAAAGATTGAAGGACTTAAACGACAAAGAGGAATTCTTCAAAAGATGTAAGATTCCGAAGAATGTCCAAGAAGATAATTATAAAAGTTAATTGCATTGTGATGCTAATTTGGAAAGATGCTTCATACTTTGATTCACCTACCCAGGATGTTGATAATGGTGAACCAAAATCTGCTACTGATGATCAAAAGCAAGATGAAGATGGTCTATCTAATGAGAATGATGCAAAAGATAAGTTTGATGATGATAGAAGTCCTAAAGAAGTTAATGTTGTTGGACAACATATTAATACTGCCAGTCCTGATGTTAATACTGGTAGCTTTAAACTTAATGATGTTGGTCTATCAGTTAATATTGCTAGTTTATATAATCAAAATAGCCCTAAAGTCATGTTCACTATGGGAGCTAGTCATACACTTGAAGCCACTCATGTTGAGTTATTAAGTGATGAAGATGAACTAGAAGTTGATTTGGGGAATATTACAAATTCCTATACAGTTCCAACCACTCCCAATACAAGAATACATAAAGATCACCCAATTAAAAATGTGATTGGTGATGTGAAGTCAACTATTCAGACAAGAAGAATGACAAAACCTACTTTTGAAAAAGGGTTTCTTAGTGTTGTATATGAGCATAAAACACATGACACCCTAAATACTTGTTTATATGCTTGTTTCATATCACAGACAGAACCCATAAGTATTGCTAAAGCTCTATCTGATTCATCTTGGGTGGAAGCAATGCAGGAAGAACTTCTACAATTTAAACTTCAATAGGGTTGGATACTTGTGGATTTGCCTTTTGGAAAGAGGGCTATTAGAACAAAATAGGTCTTTAAAAACAAGAAAGATGAAAGGGGGATTGTGATAAGGAATAAAGCAAGGTTGGTTGAACAGGGTCATAGACAAGAAGAAGGTATAGACTATGAAGAAGTCTTTGCTCCTGTGGCAAAAATTAAGTCAATAAGATTGTTTTTGGCCTATGCTTCTTTTATGGGTTTT